>JAQNCA010000007.1:22071364-22081429 GCA_029783725.1 Acanthurus tractus
ACTACGCAGTCCCACGGCCCTCGCGGCCCACTGGTGCAAAACTCAAAGTTTTTTGCGGCCCTATAGGTGGCGCTTGAAGCCCAAGTTTGGGCCGCGGCCCTACGGTTAAGAATCACTGCTCTATACCATCAAGACATAAATAAAGCTTAAGAAGCTATTTTGCAACAATACACATATAAACTGAGATTACACACATCAGTGTCAAATAAAAAGGCACTGATATTTCAGTCATTGTCATTTATGCTTTGGTTAACATTTTTTCACAACTGGTGAGGTGGCAGTTGCATTTTTTAAACAAAACTGTACTTTACCACTATGTTGACTATGACTATGAGTTTTTGTCCCTTGTGCTGAATATTAACAAAGGCTTGAGATCACTGAGAGTTGCTCAATTCTTATCTGAATACAGCATCTTAACACAATATTGGTTTTGTGTTAATGTCTGTTTCTTAGTATATATGATAATATTCAGTAATTACATACATTAATTATTGCTTAAAGTAATATATTATTGTCACACCAAACCTCTGTAATGCTGCTGATTTGAATTGTACATTTCTGGACATAATAGCTGCAGATGATAGATGCACAGTCTTTGCAGTTAAACAGACAAAACCTATGTCTTATAATGGCAAAAACACATGCATTGCTGTCTGTGACAATAGCACATCTGAGATGTCCCAGTAAAACTGCAGTATCTGCCGAGAGGAGCCATAAGCACTTCATATGAACTGCCATGCCCATGGACTGAACATTTTAGTTGATGCATGAACAATTTTAAACCAGAAGCAGAGTTTTTTGCAATAGTGAGACAACTCTACAATTTCTTCATAGGATTGGTCATTTACGGTGACTTTGCAGACAGAACTTACTGCAAAGGTAGATAAACTAAAAAAGATGTCCAAAAAAGGAGAGGCTGCAAGCTTTACAGTCTCCTAGGTATCAATAAACCCATCAGAGAAAACTCAACTGTGTGCGCCACTTACTGTTGATGCGATCAGTTGAAAACTCATACTACCACAAAAGTAAGATGAGTGATAGGACTATTTGGTTGAAATATATTCGCCCAAAGGTGGGAAAATGCATGGGGCCTTCACTTTGTCAACTGTAAGATTTTTTTTGTGAAATTTAAAACATGATCCAGATGGCCTTTGGAAACATAAAAAGACAACTGCAACCACTGTTACTATCGAGTGACTTATAGATCCATTATTGAACTAAACAGGGGGTTCTTGTAACATCTTAACTAAAACAACTGCCCTGAACTTAAAGTGCAACTTGACTATGTCTCTTTGGTGTTGCTTCTTACACATGACAGCTGCAAACAGACTTTTTCATGCATTTGTCAGGGAAAAACAAAAATGAGGAAAAAGAGTGAGCTTGGCTCTGACAAAAACTCAACATTTTGGCATTAAGACTATTTGGCAAATAGAGGAAAAAATATAAAGATTGTTCTTTTGTTAGTGGTGAGTAAACTTATTATTGTTTTGACAATTTGTGTATTGTGGGATAATTAATGTGTGTGCCAGCTCATGTCCTATTCAAGTTTCTTTTTTTTGTCCAGTGATAATAATAAAAGGTCACATTGGTAGGAAGTGCTGGTTAAACCAGTTTTGCAACTGAAGTTCATAATGCACAGTCACAGTGTGCATGTTTGCCAGCAGCTGTTCATTTGAATATGATCATGTCTGGTGAAAAATGGTGCCTCCATAATATAACATTTTCATAGGACATTATTGGTGATGGGTGGATGCTGTAAGTCTGTCAAACATGTTGTTTTCTGCTATACAAGGCTTTTAAAGTGATTTTTTCATCCATACTGTGCATTGCTGCACAGTGTTATATGTGCAGTTTGTGTTGTTGTGCTGTCTGTACAGTCTGACAGTGAGGCATAAATATAGCCTTCAGCTCACTGAAGCACTCAAAGGCATAAAATGGTCTGATCAAATAGATCTTGGAAGAAAAGAAACAGAACTTTGTTTAATCCACATTAGAAATACCATTTTTGTCATAAACAGCAAATATCAAATATATTTTAATAAACAGCTTACAGCAACTGGAGTTACAAGCATTGAAAATTCAGGATTAGACTTTTCACACATCAGACATGAATTGATCCGTCAAATGTCAACTTTAAGAGACCCACCAAGATTGGAACAGGACCAGTCCAATTCAATATCGTCACTTGACAAATTCTATTCAGTGCAGTTCTTTTGAAAGATTTCAGTAAACATCACGTATTGAGTCATTTCAGATTTTGGTGGTAGATAACAGGCTGCACCGTAGTTCCTTACCTCCACGTTTGCTTGGTAACAGCTCGAGGTTTTGATTTATACTTCAGTGGCCAAGTTGCTGCTCAGTTTTGATACAAGTAGGTACTGCAGAGCTCAGGTCCACCCCACTGTGATGCCTTTTTGGATTTGGATACATGAGTGGGTGGTTGAGCAGTGGGAGCACCTGGTTGGTGGTGCACTGCTGTTTGAGCACCTGCTGAACCAGGGAGGGGTTTGACTTGGGTATTCCGGTTCAGCTGAGGAAAAAATCCCCTCTCTAACTTTCTTTGCCCATTTTTCAAGCCACAGTACTTCCCCACACCCCATCAGTAGAGAAATTGGAAAAGCTGTTAACAACACGGGGTCACACAATGCAAGACTTATTACAGAGGAGCCAAAGAAAGTAGTGTGACAGGAAATATTAAAAACTGGTGTGGGATGGGCCCAGGACTGAAAAGCAGAGGATGACTGAAATGATCCAGAATGTCATTGGTATCCATTAACCAAGCATCACTGATATCAGTGAGGTGAGGTGCAGGCACAGAGCCCAAAAGAAATTAAAAGACAACACACCCAGCTCGGAGCACTGCACGGGTCCAATTTTGAATACGGGAACTACAACACATCAATAATAAATCCCATGGCCCAACCCGTCACCCATGATTATCCAAGTTCAATCCAGACCCACCTGACCTGTCAATCTGTTACCTGTGAAGTTATACAGGTGTATTCATCACCCATTGGACACTGTTTTTGCAGATAATAGGACCCCAGCCAAAGCCTGTTCACCCTGCTGCTGTCTGGTAAGAGTAACAGAACTATCCACTGCTGTTCAACAAGACTAAAGGACAGCTGTTATCCTCAAAGTGCAAGACTTCTCAACCTAGCATTAGCAATCAAATGTGAAAAAAAAAGAAAGATTTATTTTCATACATTCACATAATCATCTGTCTTGGGTAATAGCATAAGGGGACTGCAACTTAATTCAATTTCAATTCAATTCAATGTTATTTATATAGCGTCAAATCACAACAAAGTTGTCTCAAGACACTTTACATATAGAGCATGTCAGGACCACACTCTATAAATACATTTATAATTTAAATGTATAGAAACCATACAACTAAAAGCAATTTCCTTATCATTATACAACATTCTGCTGTAAAGCGCTAATTTAAAAAATGTTGAAGCCTGAATTATGGGTATTTTGGTCCAGGAATGCTCTGGTTCAGCCACACTTTTAATGTATGCTGAAATGCCATTGTTGACACCGAAAAGAGCTTTGACGCATTTCAAATATCAAGTACATGTCATCTGAAGGGATACTCTCCAGAGGCAGATGTCTGGCATTCACAAGTGTATTATGTGTCACTTCATGCCTTATCTGATATTCTGGTTTATGCAGTTATCTTGCAGTAGGGACTTCTGCCCTGTATTTCCGAACTGACCTTGGTCTCTAACATAGCACTTCTCAGTGAATATGACCCAGATCTAGGACCACTGTTTCATGTTGACAGCCAAAGTTTCCATTCATTCTTTTCCTCATAATTGCTAAATTCTGTCTGGGACAAGGTGGGGCAAGTTAAGTATTCTTGCTTTAGAAAAAGCTGGATGTGAAAACCATCAGTGGGTAATGCACATACGGACATATCTGAGATTATACCCAGAATAATTTCACTTCAGTATTTTGGTGGACTGTTTGACTTCAATGTGCACTCATTAACCTTTTCATCAGATCTTATTATGTATTTGTGAGGTTTTTTCTTTATTTTTCTGAAAATCAATCAATCAAACAATCAGCCCCCATTTTAATGGTAAATAATGATAAACCATGTTAAGGATACCTAGAAGTATCAACCTACAAAGGCTCAATCAGTTAAATTCTATAAGCTGGTAAAGCTGGCCCAAAACATTTAATATGTAGCCAAAAGAAAGCAAATAAAAGAGGGAAAAAGAAAAGTGTACAGGGGAGGACATGGGGAACAGATTAAGAGTGTGGTTTGTCAGGACTATGCTCTCTGTTTTGTCTGGATCTGTTGTTTTTGTTGCCACTGCTGTTTTTTGGCATTTGATTTCTGTCAGCATGGAGCAAAAGCATAGTATGGGACTGCATGAACAGCTTGGTTGTGAGCGGCTTGCCAAGAGTGCTTTTGGTCTGAATCACATGACATGGTTGTAGCCTGGTGTATTCTCAGTATTGCTTGTTTTATATTTAAATTGTGTGTTTAGACTGCATCTAGTATATCACACATTTACAATTAAAACTACCTGTGTGCACAAATTAATCATGTTCAAAGGTATTTGTGGATATACTTTCTGATGCTTATAGACCTACATTGTATCTATCCATAAGAAATACATCATCTTGAGTTTGCTCACATAATAAGTCAGTAAGGACAGAGAGCACAAAGTTTCTTTTGAGTGTGCAGACCAGTTTCCGTGACCAGATTGGAGTCAAGTGCAGAGACTTGGCTGAGGGGTGCATGGTGTAATATGTCACAGTACACACTCTGTGTGTAAAACATTTGAAGTGTGTTGGATCCATAAGATTTGTTCATGCTATAATCGACATGTTGCAGATGATGTGATGGAATCAAACTCCTGAGAATGAAAATTAAAAAACAATTTTACTTTTCAAGCATTCTGTCGCACTGGTGCACCGCAGTAGGACTTTTCTCTTTTGTCAAATATAATACAATAGTGGAGTATTCACAGATTACTTTTTGTGACAAATATGTATGCATGGTAACTTTGCATTACACCTCTTTTTGTATCCTTCATTATTGCCCAAAGTTTTAACATAATAATATTTTTAATTACCAGCATAGCTGCCGAAATCTATTAATGCAATGAAAAACCTTGGGGAAGGTAATCCAATCAGATGGGCTGACACACAAGAAAACACAATTAATTACCAAATTAAAAAAATAAATATAGTTGGTATAACAGATCATCAAGAAATAAGCATGTCTGGTAATAATGTCCACATTTTATAATAAAACCAAATAGGTCCTTTAAACCATTAATAATGGTTGATGGTTTTAAGACATTAATTTCCAAAATGAAACCCAGTCACTCAAACATGAAGCCTCAAACAATGGCATTGCTTTGTTCTCATGCACCCGATTAAACCAGTGAGCCTCTTTAGGTTGTACAAGAACTGCAGTTCACCTTGATTCTACATGCCCCCAAGCACACCCATCCACCAGCCCCCTTCTGTCACTGATGCTGGGCTATCCCTGCCCTTCATGTCTGGCTCACTTACCAGCACTCAGTCAGGCGGAGAAAACACAACTGTCCAGACACCCCAACCACCTACCCCCAACGGGTCTGTTCTTCTCCACCCTGAAATCATCAGGACAAGACTGATCCAGCCATGAACAGACTCAGTTGATTTTTGGCTGTACTTTATAGGGCATAACAGGATAATAATAATAATAATAATAATAATAATAATAAGAAGAAGAAGAAGAAGAAGAAGAAGAAGAAGAAGAAGAAGAAGAAGAAGAATAAGAATAACTGTAATAAATGTATGTAATAATAAACAGATGTTTATTTGATTTGTACAAAAAGAAAAAAGGATGAGAAAAGGAGTGCATATTCCATCACTCCAATCTGATCTCTAACCAGTTTTCTTAAATAAGACAGTGGCTTCCTATGCTTTAGTGTTTTCGTAGTAGGTGTAGTATTTTTAAAAATATATAATTTAAGCACGAATGATGTGAAACTAAACTAAGATGATATTAGTTTAAGAATTCCCATTTTAAATAATAAAATATGTCTACCAGCCCTAGACTTTTTTTAAATTGAGCTTAAACACTTAAATAAAGTTAAAATAGTGTGTAAAATATGTAGATAATACAGGCATTGGTGCTGACCTTGCAAAATCTGTGCAGGCTGTAAACACTAACATGAGTTTTTAAGACAACTTGTGTGAGATGTCTTTGAATAGCTCAGGAGAAATATGGAAATTTGAACAGCTACAATTACAATGACAAAACACGAATCATTGGCATAATAAAACTGAAGTGGTTAGTGGCCAGATTCCATTAGGTGAGCATGAACAGAGACTCAAAGTAATAAAATGAACAAGGCTGGGAACCCAATATAATTTTAGAGAGAAGAGAGAGGTTAAAAGGAGCCAAAAAAAGGAAAGAGTTATCGGGGGAGAAAGGAGTTAAAGGCAAAGCACTGCCAGAGATGACAGAGAAAGAGAGGCAGATTGACCTTTTTATCAAAGTATAAAGAAAAACACAGTCTAAAAAAAAATCTAAAAAAACTTAAACAAGGAGAGAAGCATGTTTCAGCCCATGACGGAGAATAGCAACTCCTCCATGTGACAGACACAGTTTTTATTATCCTTTTCTCTCTCTATCTGCCACCCTGCCACCATGCAAATAGAGCCAGAATGGAGCGTCTTGTCTGCCTAACAGGAGGCGACAGGGAGCCTGATGCCTAATAATGTCCATCTCGCTCAGGGATTAGACACAGCAACAGGGAAGAGAGACAGGTGGTGAGGGAAGAGGAATCTCCAGGAGCTTACACCAGCTTTGTTCTGTGAATGGGGAAAGCCATTACAGGTGTACACAGCAGGCTGCGATCAGTTCCTCTTTCTCAGCACCCAAAGATATATTTCTGTACTGGAGGTGCTACAGCACCTGCCAGGACCTTTAAATTCCACACTGTCATACTGATTCAGTCTCGTGCCACAATTTGGCACTGCTCTTCCATGCAGCACCAACATATCTAACTAGCATGTTGAGTTGATTGTGGATATAGGTCCACGATTTAACTGTATGATTATGGATTGATAAGGCAGATAGCAAATATAAATAAAATCAAAATACCTAAGAAATTATTGACAGTGAAGGTGTAAGTGTTCTATGGTGCAAAAAGGCTCTTGGTAAGCTTTATTCTGTGAGTGTCTTTATTTGAAACTGCTGTTTTTTTTAATATCAGTCTATGAATTTTAAGAAAATGGCTTAGTTATGTCATTTATATTTACATATAAAAAAATTAAACATTCAATTTCTTTTTTAGGCTCATCAATTGTATGTTTTAGAGCTACTTTTCATATTTGAACAGATTTTATCTCAAATTTATTCTATTTACAGCAGCTGTGTCTTATCTTTTACAAAAGTCATGGCAACATTGTCATGTACATTGTTCTAATAAAGCATTCACATAAGCTTTTAACAGATTAAAGGGCCCTATCGTACACCTGCCGCAAAAGTCGTGCCAGGTGTCATTGTTATCTTACACCCAGCGCAAACATCATTTTTGCCACAAGTCTAAGATAGCAAATCCTCTTGTGACGAGTTTGTGTGCCGAGGTCTGAGGATGGAGGAATTGAGGTGTGTATTGGCATGTTTGCTATCTTACACCCGGCGCATTGAGGTCAAACACGCTAGGAGTTTAGACCAGCCAAAACCTGGTCTAAACTGAGGCGCAAACGTAAAAACAACCTGGACCATGATCAGAAAAACAAGGATTAAAAAAAAATGTATCAATAACATGAACCCCCCAGCAAAGAGTTGTGTCTCCTCATCGTTGAATCGCCTTTCTTAGTTTAAATTCAAAATCCACAAGGGCTGAAAGAAAAAGAGTCTGTCAACTATTAATTCCCACATGTATTCTATTCACAAAATGAACTTAATCTTTAGGTGTGTATGTGCATGCACGTATATGTGCGTGCCTGCGTATTAGCTCGTTTGCCTGTGCAGGCGAAAATATATTGTAGACATAGAAATGATAAAACATGGAAATGTTTGCTTTCTGAACGATTTGATTTAAGGGCGGAATTAGCTGAGAGCTGTCTGACACAAAACATTGAATGAGTGTTGTCCCCGTCCAGCCAAATAAACAAATGAATGAATGAATAGATAAATAGATAAATAAAAAATAAATCCTTGTAGTTCAGCCGTTTGTGGGTGGTGTAAGATAACAATATGCCTGCCCCACTGGCTCACGGTGGAACCAGTCTTTAAAGGAAATGAGAGTGGATTCTCCCATTGGTTCATGTATTTTTGGCCAGAGAAACACCCATGAATTGATTAGATGATTCTACCCAGCTGATTGGACTACCGGCTGTTCGCCAGTGGTGCTTTGGGCGGGGCAGAGCAGGATTACTCTGATGCTCCTGGAATAAGGTGGCATAGGTTGACTCCCCTGAATTAATTTGAAATTTGCGCCACTGGCGCACTGCCAAAAGTGTACAATAGGGCCCAAAGTGTTTCAATGGGCAAAACCACACCAAGCACAAAATTTTCCGCATTTATGAGTCCGAGTTTATAAGTTTTCACTGCTGTGCCATAAAAAGCTTCAGTCTACATGCAAGCTGGTCAAATTTTAAGTCCAGTCGAGTTCCTGTCAAATCACAGAGCCTCACGTCTTCAATTTCAGTCTGATTTAAAACTCAAGTCTACAGGTGTGATTTGTTTTACTCCCCGGTGTCTCACAGAGACACACGAGGTTCTTTTTAGTGTTGGTATCCAACATGCATACCCTTCTTGTCACAAATCCTTTCTAAACACTTGATTTATTTTTATGATATGGTTTTAATTTCGCTAGGTTTAGGAGGCAAAAGTACTGTGTTAAGAGTTTGGAGTTTGTTAAAAAGCTCAGTGTGTCTCATACAGATACTACAGAGTACCTTCTGCTTCTGCATGGCAGCTCTACATCAGTGAGCTGTGTTGCAGTCTCAGTGCAGGTTTTACTTTGACTGATGGCTTTACACCAGCAATAATAAACTAAACTAAATGTGTTAAGTGTGTCTCTTTTAAAATGACTTTAGTTCACAGACAATGAAGTTTCAGACCATGCTTGTCAGTTTGGGGGTTTTTCTGGACCTGTTACCGCTTTCATCAGGCAGTTAAAATAAATATTAGATTCTGTCTTTTAAACTCAGGTTATGTAAACTTTAGCAGAAAGGAGAAACTAATTTACAGAGGCTTGTTTTTTGTGAAAACTGATCCACAGTGACTGGTGTTTACTTTGTATCACAAAACTCACATTTCCCCTACATACACCTACAACATTCTAACAAATTAAAAAACACACACACAGAGTAAGAAAAGGTGAAGCGACACACTCTCTTTTTTCTTTCTCCCTCAATTAAGGTTGGCTTAATTACTCGCTTAATCCAGCACCCTTGGTGAGAAACCATTACAGAAGAGACACTGAACACAGACAAGTAAACACATTAGAGCTCTCAAACACTCACAGAGCAAGCGTCGCTTTTCATAGAGGCGGAAAAGGAAAGATTTTGAAAAAGCTGTACCTTTGCTTTTAGCTAGAAGAGCAGGAGGAGGTGGAGATAGAACAGAGGATCCACAGCAGAGAGAACCGGACAGGGAGGAAGAAAAAGAAGAGACATAAGTTCATATTCAAACAATCCAACATATCAATGTATATATGAATACATGTCATGAGAATAAATCAATGTACAGTAACTGTACATCACTAAACACTTGAGTCATGCAAGGACAATCAGGTCCTTCTAGGGGCCCTGAATGTCACAATAACACTGCACATACAGAGCTACACACAGAGTCGGTGAGGAAAACAACAGCAATGCCAGAGTTGTGAGAATGTGGGTTACTTTTTCAGACTAGATAACTGCATTACTGCATTATGCTTTTGAATAATTTTGATTTTTAATTTAATTAATTTTAATTTAATCATTTTAATTTTTGAGAAAACTAAAAGGAATGATTGTTACCGTATTTTCCGCACTATAGGGCGCACCGGATTATAAGGCGCACCTTCAATGAATGGCCTATTTTAAAATTGT
>JAQNCA010000007.1:22101153-22115244 GCA_029783725.1 Acanthurus tractus
TTTTTTAAACTTTAGGACAGATGCTATCAAGACTCGTGGTGTACGGTCTGATGGAATGGACTTCTCTGGCTATCAAGGCGAGTAGAATTTTCTCCTTCATGTTGTCCACTGTGATATGGAGCTGACAAGGGATCCACTGGCCAATCTGGGTTCCATCACTGTCAGAAAAAAGAGAGGCAGACAGTTACAATAGACCCCTAAGCATTGATTTTACACACATCCATAGGTGCTTTCTTGAATCCAAACTCCACTGGTAAATGATAACATAACAAAGTATGTATGTGTACCTCCTAAATGAGGGGTTACCAAGTGAAGAAGTTGTACTGAGAGAGGAAAGGCCTCAGGCATTAGCACTGTTGCTATGGATACCAGTGGTTTAATGTACAGCACAGTGATAGTAAGAAAATAGAGATGTTTTACTTAAGGACTGAACTTAAGTACAAATAATGCATAATTTATGTTTGATTGATTGAGAAAAACTTTACAATTATGTCCCATATACTGCATACTGCTGGGCAGTTTATGTACATGACCATCTAAAATCTCCATCTGCAAATACGGTGCAAATATTAAATAACTACAATATGTTTAAGATTATGCTTGCAAAGACAGGGTTAAGGCAGAGTTCCATATTATAGGAATTAGGTTGCCTTTACAGAGTTCATTTATTTAAAAAAATGGTATTGACAGTTTACCTAATTAAAAGATGTGAGTAGCCCACCCATGATTACTACTTACTACCACATTAAAACCAACATTCTCAATTAGAGAAAGAGTTAACACTTCCAAATCATTACATCTGTGCTGGACCAAATTATGTGATGGTATTCATAGTAATTCATTATAGCTCCACTTCAGCTAGTCACAGCAGTTAAGTTATGACTCTAACCCTAAAGTACATTTTCTGAAAATGCTTATGTACTTAGCAGACAAGATGCAACATGTAAGAATATAAAGACATAAAAATACATTACTTGTTTGTTTGTGTCAGAGTGTAAACAGGTTGTAACAAAAGCAACAACAACAAAAACAGACTTTTTTGTTTGTTGTTTGCTGGCTAACATTATTGCTAGCAAAATTCTACGAGTATGTTGTTTGGTTAGCTTGCCATATGATTTTTAATCAAAAAGTAAATATGACAGTATTAATTTTGGCCAGTATTAAGTGATATTACAGTACAAAGAAACAATATTTACCCAACAGCCACTTTCTGCTGACTAAGACGATGCTAAACAGGGGTGGCTAATTGTAACCTAAGCTAAGCTGGGGTTGGCTCTTGTTCATGGGTCTAGCATCAGTTACTGTGTGGCACTGGCGGATGGAGGGCAAAAGGCAAGCTATTTAGTATCATGGAGCTAATGGTCCATGATACTAAACTCCCCACAGATTTCAATTACTTCCAAATACCCAGAACAAATGACTAAGGACAGAATCTCAGTGTCCTCAGAGTTACTGACAGCCCTGATGAATTGTACAATTATTAAACACACATTACATGCAAGTTTGTGATGAAATGATCAATGTTATATATATATATGCAGTCGGTTTCCTTAAAAGAAGATGAGTTGGAATTATTCAGTTTTTTATTATTTACACTGCACACAGCTAACATGTGCTGTACTTCTGGCAGTCACCAGTCCTAATTAAAAGTGTCTGTGATATTGCTGCATTTTTCCCTCCTCCACAAAGGTTGTTTGGAGTTATCAGTCATCTGCTGCGTAAATTAGCCTCATTGTTCTCATGGCAGTGCATGACGATCAGTCAGCCAGGCATACTGTCTTTATCTGATGACCAGCCTTGAGAGTCAGCTTTCTGAACACAGGCACAGAAAAACACAAGTAGCTGCCATGCAATATCCAGTGGCTTCATATTATTTTATTGCTTTTCTAAAATCTACATTCAAATTAAAAAATTAGAATTAGATGGAGAAAAAAACTTGCAATCATGTCTACTTAGACAATACATTTATACTTTTATTCATCATTAAAAGGCAGTGTCATTAATAAGCCCAATCAGCCGCAAAATATTCACTCTGAGCTAATCATTAAAAATCTACAATGTCAAGATATATTATTTTAAATTTTCCACCTTATCATCAATAAACTAAGGATGAGTTGATCAAATTTTAGGAAAGAGGGTAACCTTGGTCCAATACTAAAAAAGTCCTTTGTGACAAAACACTTGATGTGTATACTTGTATCACAAAAATGATCTTTCACAAATAAGAACAGCTTTAGTTAGCCATGTTTTAGAAGAATAAACCTAATGGCATGTGTGATGTAAACTTTTACTCCTCGTGTCCACCTTGATTACCAACCCCCACCTCCTGTGAGTTTGAAGAACATAGCACTTCAAGGACTTAAAAACACACTGAAAGTGGACATAATCCATGCACTGATTGCATTCTCCTCAAAGAAAACACAATGGACACACTAAATCACAATTTAGTAGTGTATAAAAGTCATTTTAGGACAGGGTTGTATCTTAAATAAATTTGTTCATCTTGGATCTTGAGAACGCTTTCTAAAAAATAATGTGAGCCAAGATTTTCTTGCCAAGTCTCCACTCTGCATCCAGCGTATCTTATGTTACACTTGCTCTGTTTCCTCAGTAGATTTTTGCTGGAAGACTTTTGGGTTTCCTTTACTCTTTTTGAAAAGCTAAAAGATGCAGGGATCCAGCTTTAAAAGTCAATTCAATTCAGTTCAATTGAATTTTATTTACATAGCGCCAAATCACAACAAAGTTGTCTCAAGACACTTTACATATAGAGCATGTCTAGACCACACTCTATAATTACATTTATAAATGTGCTAAATAGATAGCTGTCCATAAAATTTAACAAGTAACAGGGGCTATGGGTGTTTCTATATACCAACCACAACCTCCAAAAGGGTTTTACAGCACAGCACTAAATGAAAGGGTCAAAAATAATCAGAAAATACAGTGAAAGATATCTATATAGTAATATGGGGGGAAAAAATTAACACAATGTGCCATATTTATGCTTTCATAAAGAGCAATAAGAGAAGGAATGTTTTGGATACTGCCAAAAATTCTGGGTCAGGTATTGACACGGACACAGGTCTAAGCACCAATCTGATCCGGCTTATACACAAAGACGAGATATTGGCGACCGAAAGGGAAAAAATGGTATAGAGACACTTTTAGATGAAAGAAACATTCCATGCAAACGAATATTGAGAATAAAGGCTAATGTAACACATGCTCATCCAGAAATAAGTATCTGTCAGTGCATTAAAATAAACTGAAGTCCAATAAATGTAATAAAAATTAAGAAAATATGCTTGATATATTGTCTACAAACAACTTGAAAATATAAATATCTTCTAAATCAAAAGGGATTACCTGTGGGGGTGGGGGGCTGGGGATGATACTATTTCATGGTATCATATATTGGCAGCTATCAGAAACCTTCAACAGCTGGTATGGCATTCAACAGCACGGTTGAATCTAAAGGCTGATGTACCTGTAGAGATATAGTAAATGTTCCATGGAGCCAATGTTCGACTGCAGCCAAAGACAAAGTCAAGTGCTGTGGGAGACCAGCCAATAACCAATGACGAAACCACAAGCTTTCTAAATTACTGATTTACACTTACTGCACAGTGCAACCTTGGCACATTTGTAAAATTTGTGAAAAGATGCATCAATGCGATTGTGTTTAAACTGGCATTCTGCTACTTCTACTTTAATATTTCAAGTCCACATAATTTACTCTGGACAGTCCAATGGTTACACTTTACACTTTTTTGGTACGTCTTATTGGCTCTCTTTGAAGATTGAAGCTAAAACATTGTAACAGATAACAAATGTTTATCTGTAATTATGGCCAACCTAGCGTTTTCTCATGGGGGGGTGTTAAATTGAAGCATTTGTACCTGCAGCAGGTATCAATTTTTTCCTTTTTTTTTCAAAGTTGATCAGAGCATACTACAGTATGTAGACCTGAAATATCTTACATGTTCTTATATAAATGAACAGCCTGAGGGTTCTCTTGTGTAAAGAGAAGTTTCATTTTGAAAAGCTGATGTTTTAAGGTTTATTAGAGCATTATGTTTCATGCATAGCTGATTATTAAGCTTAAGAAAGACAAGTGGTACCAAAGGAAACAATCCTGAAAGTCCATGTTTTGGAAGTCACCAATTAGGTATCTTACCAATGTTAAATATAGCGAAGATCTCCTTTTCGGTTTTCGTCTTTTGGCAAGACAGTGGCCAATAATGAGTTAATACCTCTTACATTTTGGATATAAATATTGTCACTTTATTATTTTATCCTATCAGACATTTGTGAGTATTTTTAATTTATTATCAATCTATGGATTCTTGCATTAAGGCCAGAAACATGTTTAGTGAGATCAAAGGGTCCTCAAACTGTAACCAAATTCTGTCAAGTCCAAACAGATTCTTGAGTCAATATTGTAGAAATTCATTCATTGTTTTCCAAGATACCACATTCATTAGAATGGGGTGAAAGGTGGATTGACGTTTTTCGGGTGCATGGATGTTCGGATGGACATGTAACAAACATAGTGCCTCCCACCACGTCTGCTGCTGGTACTGAGGCATAAAGATTGATCGTTTACTGGACATTATTTAACAGCCTTGCTTTGATAATTGATTAATAATTTCAGTCACTTCCTAAGCTAAACATAAAACTTTTACTGGTTCAAGTTTGTTAAACTCAAGAATTTGATGATTTTGTTTGTCATAGTAATAATAAGTCTTAGTAAATTACAGGTCTTTGATGTGGTATGGACAAAACAAACAAGTCTAAAACGTCACTTTGGACTTGTAGACAATGTGACGCACAAATTTCGAGGGAACCTGCTAAAAGTGAAACGGCTTTTATCCACATCAAACAGTCAAAGCAAATATAGATACTTCTCTGTGGGTTCAGACTGATGTAGCTGATGGGGTCGTGTCAAATCCTCTTACCATCAGTAATAGGGTGCCATAGGGCTCTGTTATTGGTCATTTGCTATTTACACTGTACATAAAATGACCTTATTCTGACCGATGAGCACAACCTTTTCTATGTAAATGATACATAAAAATCAGCCCTGACTCATCTCAAGTCTACCTTTAATGGCTTCCAATGATCACCTCTTAATTATGAGCTTTTTCTAATCACAGTTAAGTCAAAGTATACCACATTGTGGATTTCTTATCTCTTTTGGGCCTTATTTTGGTCATTGAAAAGTCTTATTCAACATGACTCAACATGACAAAAATTACAAATCATACTAGGCTTTCTGTAGAGAATTAAAGTGCGTCTGTTCTCTCCTCACCATAAAACTGCCCTTCAGTCAACTTTTGTCTTTACTTGACTGAAAAGAGATTATCTAGTGTTCTGCAGTTCCATTGTAAATACATGAGCTGTATCATCCTCATCAATATCATATCCAAGTGCATTACACTCTATTACTAATACATTTCTTAATCATTGTTGTTTTCTGTATTACAAGGTTAGAAGTTCTTCCTTATGACTTAGAAAAACATAACCACTGCATTATATTTATAGTTAAAAGACTTTACTGCTCAAGCCTCGAAACTGCCGCACATCCCAGTCTTAAATAAATATTCTCACTACAAAACACAATCCAGTAGTTTCATAGTTATCCTATGTAAACACGCTAATCTTTGAAAAACCAGTTTCATTCATTATGCACCTTTTAATGGAAAGAACCTCAAACTACCTTTAAGCTAGACAAGTTCAATCCCTTTGGCAATTGCAAAGCTTCCTTATCTGATGTTTCTGTGACTCTTGTAATTGTTTTTACTAGTTTTATGTTGATGGTGGTTATTTGGCCTTATTTGTTTTGTTTTTGTCAGTCTTCCTGAAACTATCACATTAAAACAATTGTAAAAAGTACATTTGATTTAATATTTGTATTTACTCCTATTAAATGCAACTTCACAGTCTACAATGGGCCTACTGCCTAAAACTGTTTTGCAACTACAATTAAAAATTTTGATTTTGATATGTCATGCCATGACAACAAAAGAATTTCAACATTTTCAAGAGACTGCCTTGGGGTCTTCCTGTGATTTTCTCGTCTTAATCCCTATCCAAAGAGCACCTCTAACAGACTGATTTTGTGTCCAGGAAGCACTTCTTATTTTGTTTTTTTTTATTTTATCTCGATATGTTTAGTTGATCTCATACTTTTCAGAGCACCTGCTTTATGGTCTCTAATTAATGTGGCTTAATGAGGCAAGACCTAAGAGTGCGAGAAAACCAGTTCACATGAGGAGAAAAAATCAAGGCGCAAGTTGTAGTTATTGAGGAAGCAATGTAATCTCCATTACTGCAGAGGTGGACTGCTTAACAACAGCTTACAGTCCTAACTTGCTCTGTATGAAGAAAGACACTCTGACAGCCATCATCACTAAACCCCCCCCGCCCTCCCCAAAAAAACTGTTAGTTTGCCTGATCAATGAAAAAGGCAGTGACCCTTTAATATGGATGCTGACTGGTATTAAAACTGACTGTGAAATTAAAAAACAATACAGAAATTGTGTTCTTAATACACATGTTACATATTTATTTATAACAGGTGAATAGTACAGTGCCTCTAAATTCATTTCCATTCATTTAAATTATTATTTATATATACTAGGCACTTATGCCTAGTATTATTTACAAAAATTATTAAATTTACTGTGATTGTTCTTCTGTACTCTTTTGCACAGTTATGGTCTAAGAATTTCTCTTTATCTGCAAAGGAGATTCTTTCCGTGCATTCTCAGTGTAAATATATTGCAAAAAATAAGAAGAAAGCAAAAAAGCAACAAATCAGACATCAAACAAAGTTAAAAGTTGTTGGCTTCATACAAGACTTTCATCCAAAAGACCAGAGTTCAAGACTTGTGCAAAATCATTTCATGACATAATCGGTGCACTTAGGAAGATCATGAACTATCTTATAAGAATTTTTTAAGGGCTTTGGTTGAACAGAACTATGAATCTGAACTGATGTTATTTATAATTGCTGTTCTTAAACTAACATTTGTAATATTTGTCAGAGGGGTTGAATTTTCTTTCCTTACCCTTCCACACAAGTACATGTTAACTTATTTTAATATTTTTTACTCATACATAACAAATGAAACACAATTTCACATGATGCAGGTATATACAACTTTCAGATGTTTCACCTGTCCTTCTCAACACATTTCTACAATAATGACAGCAACACCACTATCAAAAAGCATTTGCCTAGCCATGCAGATTTTTCCAGAAAATATGTTGTATTCAACATATTCCATATTTTAACTTGGAGCCAAATATCTGCAGCATGCACAAAATCTACCCTTTTTGTGTTTTTTTATTTATCTTATCAGGTCCTCAAGATATCACAAAATAGACTTCACTTTAATGTCTGATCAATTAAATGTAATAAGGGTAAATGTTTAACATTTGTGTGATAATTTATTATGATGTACTAATATGATATTTTTAAAACATTATAATATAGGAAACAACACATCTTTTTGTTTCAAGTGTTTACCAGTTTAATAACTATGCCTCGTTATAGAGATATACAGTATTTTCTCAAGCAAGAAAATTTTTTATCATGAGATTTTTTAGTCTTTTTTCTGAGCTGTTATCAAACCTCAGCAGAGTTTTCTCTCCAGGGTTGGATCCATACTGAGCTGCTTATCAACCTTCTATTAAATAAGAGATATCAGCCAATCAATGCTCTCTAACGCTGACATCACAGAGGTTTTTCCCTGACCACAGTGTCTTTATTTTTATTGTGTATTAATATTATGTATAGGATTTTTAAATGTATCGTTATTTATTGACTATTTGGAGATTTTTTTGGTTACACTTGATAATTGTATTATTTAATTAAATAATGACAGTTTTTTACACTCTCTTCATCAGACATCTCATCTCATCCATTAAAATCTAAATTATTTTAATCAAAATTTTTGTTCCTTTACATGCTGAAAACTTAAGTTAACTACAAAACCCTTTATTTAGTCATGTAAAGGGGGAATTGTCTTGTACATTTTTAATTTAACAATTGTGTTCAATAATAAATTCTCGAAGCATCAAATTTGTCAGTCAGAAAGAATTCACATTCACTCAGCTGTCTAAAAGTGAAATCCTCTCTCCTCCTTTTTTTAACGTTGAGAAAATGAAAAAGGGGTATTTTTTTTTTCCTTTTTTTGTGACTAATCATTGTATGTCTCTGTAGCTGCAGTTTTTTTGCCAGTTCCTTTGCATAACATATGTTTGGTTCTTTAGTAATATCTGCTGATTGGTGGCAGCTGACCAGATCACCACTTGGCAAATACACACGTTATTTTGCTTTGCCTACCATGCGTTCACACTTAAGAGCATAAATACTTTACACTTGTGTTACATATGCCGACTTGTTCTGGCATCATTTTTAGTTTGCCACAATGTGTGCTTGTGCGTATGTGTATGTGTGTGTGTGTGTGCGTGTCTTTGTTGCAGTGTGGGGAGCGTCAGGGGTTAAAAGGCTAAACGGCATGGATCATTGTTCTTTGTGAAAGGCTCCTTTGACGAACCCCACAGGGACAAGTCCACATACACACACTGACAAAAGGCGGCGGCACTCTGGATCCTATTAACAACCACATGGAATAGGATGGAGTGTGTGTGTATGCGTGTGTGTGTGTGTGTGTGTGTGTGTGTGTTTTGTGGTTTTGTGTGTGTGTGTGTGTGTGTGTGTAAATGCAAATAAAAGCAGCCCATCGGTAGGCCCCTTGTGTTTAAATGGATGCCACTTGCCAGTAATTTTACAGCAGGTGCCCTGATCGCACACTCATCACACAAAAACACACACGCAGCAACGCCGTCCAGACGCAGTGACAAAATGTCCTCCACAGCTCGCAGATAATATCTCAAAGGACAGGCAGCATTTTTTTGATTTGCTGATATCGCCCAGTGTGAGGCCTTCCAAATATGCACACAGACAATGATGCTGCCACTTACATCTCACAATAGATTCAAAGAGGTGCCATTTTCTTTTGCCTGTCTTCACTGCTGCAGTGGTACACTCCGAATCATTTGACCAGGACATGCAAGCTGACGGTGGAGGGGAGGAGGAGAGACAGCAGAAGGAAGGATGAGTGGAAACAGAGATGAGAGAGCGACAGAGACAGAGAGAGTGATGTTCCACCTCATCCACTCCCACTCATGCATCTCATGAAACACCCTGACACTACTCTTCCTCTTCATCACGTTGCAAACACACACCTCTCTAGGAACAGCATTTACCCATCATCCTGGGCTGATATCCATCTTCTTGGGCTAATTTAATCTAAAGAGGCCGGTGGGGGGGTGATATGAGTAACATTCTCTATCTGTATACTGTATTTCTCATACATTAAAATCTATGTAAAAGCTTAATCTCTGTTTATAAATAATGATATCAGTAATGACATCAACAATACTGAGGTTTTTCATATTAAGGTGACTTTTAAAAGAACATATCAGTTTTCCCTATGATACAGTTGTGCTTTGTGAAATTTTAATGAATTTTTTGTTCCTCCAAAAAAACACTGTTTTGGTACTGTCAAGCAATGCTTTTTCTAAGACACATCATGCTGTGAAAATCTCACAAAAGAACTATATACACCACATAGAGTAAAATCACCTCAGCAAGTCAGTTAACTGGTGATGTAAGTACAAGTAAAAATGTGTCTATTAGGATTCTGTGGCAAAAAAGACTAGTAATCAAGGGTAGATTGGATTATGCAAAAATATTTAATTAGACAATAATGTAATACCAGTGGTTGGTTTTTCAGCTGATAAATATATTTAGTTGATCAACAGTTCTATCTTTTTTCAAGTGATTAGTTCATGTGGAAAGCATTTTCAAAAATTCTCAGTGCTTTTGTTTTTCAGTGCTGCACACAAGGCCCAATCTCTATCAATTTTCACTGAATTCCTAGTCACTGAATTTTAAAAGGCAGGACAGCATTCATCAATGGAGGAATAGTGACACTGCAGCTACTGACAAACCGAAATTATCATGTCTTTGTTTGTTTAATTATGATGACAATTTCTAAATCACAATTGTTTTATAATTCCCTCTTTCTCTGTACTGCTTGTGCTTTAAAAAATGTCTCATTTTTGACTGACGTTCATAAAAGGAGACTAATAACAGACAAGCAATACGGGAAAGAGGAGTCAAAGTGAGGAACTGAGGGTGTGTGTTTGTGGGTGGGAGCATGTTATTTTGGCATTGGTTTTTTTCAGTGGGTGCAGCGTGGGCACCGTGTTGTTATCCAGCTACTCTGCAGGCAGGACACGCCTTCTCTGGGCTCTGTGGTTCTGCTGCAGCACCCTTCACAGCATTACATCACCCAGTTAGAGAGCACCCAGCACCCCACAAATGCCTGCACTCACACACACACATAACACGATGCCTGCACCATACAGACATCTGTACACCAAACCAATGTCTGCTCATACAACCTGCCATTGCGTTCCTAACACATACACATTAAATTGCTTATCATACATGCCAGAGGAATGTCTATACACACATGCACAAATCACTGTAGACACACAAAAATGATTTGTACAACAACAACTGAAGCCAGGATGCACACTCACATCAGCTACACACATACACACGCCTTTATCTACACACATATCACTACACACACTCCACCAGCAAACACACCCACAAATACTTCGCCTTTTCCCTCCCCAGCAGCACTGGTTTATGTAACATCACCCTCTCTCACCGAGGCGTTGACTTTTTTTTTCCATTATGACGGTTTCGTTTTTCGTGTGATATGCCTGTTTTTTTATCATCCTGCTGCTTGATAAATTAATTGTTCCATCAGCAGAAATTAAATGGTAACGTTACATTCTCATGCATTTTAGGCCGTGATTAATCTGGAAAAAAATGCAACGAAGTGAGAAACATTTTCCTTTCTATCTCATTTTTATCTTAATATCTGATGTAAACGGACATTTGTTGTTATAGCTACGGTAAAGCAGATGATTTACAGAAAAGAAAATATACAGTACACTGACCAGTAATGCTTAACACTATTGCACCTTTAAAAAAAAGAAACGAATGAGGGCTTCACCGTCTGAACACAGAAAAACGACTAAATTAAAGAAAAAGAACATTCTCCAGAATCCTGCGTAATTTTTGACTCTCCCCGCCCAGAGGGATTAGTGTTACCTTGAGAGCCCTTGGCTTTTTGCGCCTGATTTGTCAGCGCAGTTAATCGGCTGCCAACCAGAACAAAAAAAAAAAAAAAAAAAAAAAAAAAAAATCAGGACGGCCAAATTATCCAAAACAGCCTCCGTGTACCCCCGACTACCAAACCCCCACCCGGCTTTCAAAGAGGGGGCCAGAAAACGAGAAGGAAAATTAAATAGAGAGTGTTTGTATTTTACACAAAATACGCGCCGTCCATCTAGACATCATTACACCCAAGGAAGAGAAACCTTTTGAATTATTTCGCCTGTGCAATAACACTGTCATTATCCATTTAATAGCGAAACAGTTGTCGATAAAACACATGTTTACAATTACCTCTCTATAATCTAGCATGATCCTAAAATTCTCAGCATGTAACAAAAATAACTAATAATAATAATAATTAGGGGGTAAAAAACAGTACAGCAGTTTGGACCAGTCGACGTGATAAATTTGTGATTTTTTTTTTTTTACGACAGAACATACAACATTAAACGTAACTGTCTCTGAGGCTTTGATGTTGAAAATGACTGTCTTAAGCAGTTTTGGAGCAGGTGATGAAGCACCTTTGGGCCCTTTGCAGGGAAAACAGACGCATTCTCTGACTGGGTCACGCCCATTCTGAAGCCCGTTTTGGAAAAAGCCTGATTAGGAATTCCCCCTGCATAAATGCACAAGAATCATCTAATCCTATTAACTGCTCAAATCCGACACATCGCAATGTGTGCTGCAGCGACGAATAAAAATATAATTGTCATCCTCTCGCCTTTATGAATTCGCACCAATTTAGACTCTGTTAGATCAGTTAACATTCCTCTCATTTTTTAGACATGCCTTTAGATGTTGCTGTGAGGGGCGTTAGATAGATGTCAGATCGAGGCCTGGATACCTTACTGCTTATTTTGCGGCAGCTAGTGTATTTTTTATGGCGCACCGCATAAGGCCTCGTATTTTTCTGCAATGAAAATTGACAAATGTGCTGTAGAAGTGGGACATCCTACATTCGTCGCAGTGTAGGATAAATGACAAACTAGAGGCAATGCGAGTTTAGATGAAAACCTCTGTCTTCAATTTAATTCGAGGTCGATGTAAAAAGCAGGCCCAGGCTATGCCTTTTTTTCTAGTGTGGATTGATGAAGGAGAAAAAAAAGTTGTCAGTTGAACGCGCAGCATGAAATGCAGTTTATTGAGAGCACAGCAGTCACATTTCAGTAAACCTCCCTGCTGTCCCTGAGGACGCCATTTGATCCTCAAGGGAAACAAAATGATATAAATCTTCATTATAATCCTTTAATTTAAATTATAAGCTATATTTTTCCCTAAATTAAATCACTCAAATGTCATATTCTAAAAAGAACTACAGACTAGTGTAATTTATTTTGATATTTCGAGCATTTTTTTTAACAAAAACAAAATAAAGATAATATAAAGATTCCTTTTTAAAAAAAAAAAACACCAACGTTGTAATGTCATGGTAGGCCTATTTCTTAAAATAAAGAAAGCATTGATATCCAGTTGATGAAGGGTGTGAAAACAGCAGCCAGCGGCTGGGTTTTGGAGTATAAACACTGGGAGGAAGAGGGATAATGGAGGAATGTGATGGTTGCATCGCGAGGAAGTGTGCAGCCTGCTGGTGCGTGCTGTCCATCTCCGCTAACACATGAGGTCATGTATCAAACTGCATGTCATACTGAACGCTCGAATTACATCAAAATATGCATCTATATTTAAAGAGTGCATAAGGCGTGTGTGTTGGGCGGAGAAGGGGGTGCGCGCCGTGTCAGGGTGTATTTGTTTGACATTTTAACATGAAGCCGCAGACGAGAACAATGCGTGGACACTGGATACCTGGCGTTCACGTTATTTATTATTCATCATCCTAAAAACAAGGTGAAGGAAATCCTCCAGGTTGCGGTTTAAGTCCTTTTTTTTCATAGAAAATTCTTATTATATTTGATAAATAAGCATTATTAAATGCTACACTGCCGTATTTGCAAAATTAAGCCAAAAATAAAATGATAATTCATATAGTAAACATCGCCTCGGGGGAGTGGAGAGGACGTGTGTAATTCTATACCCGCCTGTCACCATGTCTCTGCTCCACCGGGGGAATTTAGGGGCCATAATGGCAGAATTTTTCCTTCTGAATCCCACAAACGCCGCCGTTCCTTCAAGGAGACTCACACCTGCTCCGGCTCGCCATATTCACCGTTCCAGTACGCGCAAACTGGAAAAAGTCCTGTGAAAGTAGCAAGTTCCGAGATACCTGTGCGTCAGGAGCCGAAAGTCCAGCCTATTATTTCCTCTGGAACCTTCTCCTGTTTCTGCCCCACTTCATTAATTCACATGTTTTTTCTACGCGGACGAGCATCATGAACAGGTTGGAGTAAAAAAAGACGATGCTACTGACCTTAGTTAAACAGACCACCAAGAGTATCCAACAGCTAAAATCCAGCTGTAAACTCCAGAGAGCCGTAGTTTTTTTAAAATCCAGGCTTCTGTTTAAAGCAGCAGTGTTTCCGCTGCTGACGGTGCTGGTGCGGCGCGGTAGGCACCAGGCGGTACCGGGCTGGGTTTATCGTTCCTCACAGGTGCGTCGACCACGGTGCATCATACGTACAAAAGCCGCTGTTAGCTCGGCGCGACTTGCAGCGGCTGCAGGCAAGAGGCGCACGCGCGCACACACAGGCGAGCACACACGCGCCACTCGGGTCCGCCCTCTACTCAGCACCAGCACGCGACATTTAAAGGCGCACAGGCTCGTAAACAGGGTTCAAACACACACACACACTGTATACACACACGCGCGCGTGACTATATGTGTTCCCATGACAATCAGTCGGTTCATAGTTTAGCATCTC
>JAQNCA010000007.1:22127500-22138331 GCA_029783725.1 Acanthurus tractus
AAATTTTGCTCAGGGTTGAACTTGCACTCAACACAAGCCAGTAAGTAAGTTTGTATCAGCTAACTGAGCTACTTGTTGTTGCATCTAGAATTGTAAAACTTTATAAACCTGCCATGATAACTGGCAATGGAGGCTGTAAAATGCAGTTTAAAGCTCAGAAAAGCTAAAACAGCCTTAAAATGTATAATTATCCATCATTAGTCTGAGCTGCTTATCCAGGTGATAGAGGGCTGGAACTTGTCTACAAAAGTAAATAGACAATCGTTTTCTGCACACCTGTGAGCATTTTTAACTCACCTAACCTGTATTTCTCTCAAACACACTCCTTCTGTCCAATACAAACCCAGGAAGAATGTACAAAGTGAGCACAGAAAAGCCCTGACCAGCACATGGATAATCCTCCCTCCATTTTATCTTGTATTTTGAAATATTAGGAGCAGAGTGTGTTAAAGAGGGGCTGGTTTATACTTGAACTTGAAGCGAGTTGTAGGAAAGGTTTCCCTGCAGTGACACACAGCTGCCATGAGCACAGAGTGCTGGAGTTGAGGTATGGGAACGAGGTGGAACTGCAGGATCCCCTGGCACCTTCATGCCTACCTGTGGCACTACAGCTGGTTAATATTTTATAGGATGTGCTTATTCAGACAAGCTATACCACTGTCAGCAGTACGGAGCCGGGCAAACAGAGGCCCTCTGCATGTCCAGAGCCTGTCCTTCAGCCATCAGCTGGGAGCTGAAGTGACAGCCCACATCTCTCCTCTCCCATCCTAAAGTGGCAATATTCAATTTCTCTTCCAAAGCCACTTACTTGTCAGCTTAGTTTGTCTTTAATTCTGACACATTCCCTGTCTCACCAAACCACGACGTATGCATCTCAGAAACTGAAGGATAACATTCACAGATCCTTGAGGAGTCACATGTAGTTTTACATTTTTTTAGTTTAGTGGCAGTATAATGACTCAACAATGGCCAAAAAGGTATTTGACAACTTTTTTCTTGTCATATTTAAATCAACCATCGGGGGTGGCAAAGTCACACTCTTTAAAATTCTAAAATTAAAATGAAGAGGAATGTGACAGGAGTGTGAGTGTGGGTAGAATTTTTTTAACAAAGAAAAGATCTTACTGTTTTCCTCACACCACAAAAATTGAGCTTTTGCTGGCCCTTCTTTAACAATTTGCTGGTTTAATCCGTCATCAAACTAAACGGACATATTTCACTTTATCCTTTGTGTCCACACTGCCTCTAATAGCCAGATCAGCTAATACTAGATTCCAAGTTGTTTGTCACCACCATTCAGGTGACACCACTCAGTTCCACAGTTTGAAAATATACATGTTTAATCATTTCTACAAATGTATTTCAAACATTAAAAACAAAAAAATATATATATTAAAATAAATAAATACATATAATGATAAATTTAGGCTTTTGCACAGTTTTTGTTTGTTTGGGTGGTCTTTCTGGAGAAAAAGGGCTCCTGGCCGTGCGCACTGACCAAAAAAAATGAAAATATAGGCTTTTTTTCCCTACAAGACAAAAGTCATTTTGGTTTGAATTAACAGCAAGAGTCGTCTAGTCACCACATCTAAGTAAACATGTTTGGAATGAACTTCTGTAGTATCTTCTTCACACTGCCTTATCATTGTGAACAAAACAACAAAACATCTCATGAGGTTTGAAAAAACAAAAACAAAACCAAACCAAAGACCTTACCAGTGAAAAAAAGTCTGTCTCTCTCACCTTGCAATGGCTCGCACGCAGCAGCGGGACATGTTGATGAAGGACGAGGAGGAGGCTCTGGTCTGTAAAGTGGTTTCAATGCCCCTCAGCAAGTCATTGGTCTTCAGCAGCAGAAGCATCTGTCGAGGCACTCGGTTCAGCAGCTCGCTGATCTGAGGCAGATAGAGAGCTGCATTGGTCCGTATCTCAACGTCCTGCAAAGGGAGACAGACAGCAACATATCACTTAACTGTTTAAACTATGTACAAGTCAGAGGCTCTGATGCGTTTCCACTGAATTTGACTGACTAGATCTCTTTTGCGTGGCTGCACAGACCCATTCTCGAGTCTTCTAGGTCTGTTTGAGCAATAAAAAACACTGCAGGACATGATTTTTTGTTTAAATGGCGGGTGGCTACCAGCATTAAGAGGCATTATTGGCATCCCGAATGATAAAATGAGACTGGAAAGAAACAAAACTGATTTATGACAAACTGCATTATTTTCACTACATGATCATATATGTACTATTAACACAATACCAGTCATTTATTTTTAAGTATCACAAGCATTGTCAATACCAGAATATTACAACATGCCTACTTGCCACCACTGGATTTGAACAGAGTTACTTTTGGAGTATCGTACTGCTAAATGACAAGAACTCTGTCGTACAGTTCATTACCACTCCACTTCACACTTCACACTTCACACAATGGTGCACTGATGACCTGCAGCTGAATGTTGAAAAACCAAAAGAACACACTGCTGACAGATTCAAGTACCTTCAACTCAATTTAAAGCACAAACTCAGCTTTGACCCGAACACGTCTGGCATCCATAAATGACGCCGGCGAAGCGTCCAAGTCATTGGTAAACTCAGAGCACTTCACCCTCCACGAGGCGTCGTTACAAGTTGGACCCAGTCTGTTGGACTGATCCTCCTGCTTCTTCACCACAGTGACTGTTTCTAACCAAACTAACCTCACAGTATCAGACTGACCAACTCATTAGTCTCCCTGTCTGACCTACCACTCAACAACAATGGAGAAATCACATGCACAGCACTCGTCCCAGCTAATGACACTTATCACCCTCTCAATCTACACTCCACATTGCTTCCGTCTGGCTGCAGTTAAAAGACTTCAGAGAAACAACAATATGATTGCTTTATTTTTCCCTTTTTGATTAGCTAAGAGCATTTTGATCCATGTTTTAACCTTTCCCGGTTCACACTAAACCCCTTAGGATTAAACATTTACAGGGAAATATGTAGTTACTTAAATTTTGCGCAGTTTTTGAATTTTTGTCCTGAGAGATTTAATCAGCAGCAACAAGATGGTATTAATAATGCTAATATCTTCACATTACCAGCTGAGAATGACAGTCCATTCACTTGAGCACCAAACTGATGCAGAGCACAGTTGGCCTCCCCTCCTCCTGCTGGAGTCCTGTGCTGTCAGCTCCTTGCACTGTCCACTCAACCAGTGCCATAACTGAGTCCCGGATGTTGTGGTAAAGATGTGTCTCTGCAAAGATGTGGGCATTATAATCTCTGACATTCCATTGCTTGGCCAGCAAGAGTCCCATTTCATTTCAGTTCATTTCATTTCCTCTGACCAGACGTTGGTCAGGAGCAGTCCTCAGTCCAAGCTGGGAAATATAAAAGCTCTTATCTGGTTTTCTCCCCTTCCTACGTGGAACAATTCAACTGTTCCGGCCTGGTGGTTAAAAGCAGCTGCAAAATCTGCTGCTCTTCAGCCGAACCACGCACTTTCTTTTACCAATTTTAACCAATTTTTCTTTTAAAGGTCACCTGTTAAAGCATTGAAGCCAAAAAAATAACAGCTTAAAACTAAAAACAGCAAGTTTAAAGGAGCAAATCTGCAAACTGGTTAGCATTGACACAAAATGTTCCTTCGAATCGTTTTGGTGCTAGTTTTGGAACCCTGATGTCATTTGCATGGTTCTGTTTATCAGCTCAAAGCCCTTTGATAAGGTTCATGCAAGACTGAGAAGAACATGAACCTCATCTCTGGTCGGAGCCATATGCTGACCACATGCTACAGGGGGCATTTCTGCAGTAAAGTGTGGCAGCGAATGTTAAAATCTAAATAAGAGATTTTAGCAGTAAAAGAGAGACATTTTTA
Source organism: Acanthurus tractus (assembly GCA_029783725.1). NCBI lineage: Eukaryota > Metazoa > Chordata > Actinopteri > Acanthuriformes > Acanthuridae > Acanthurus > Acanthurus tractus. The sequence continues at coordinate 22,131,372 of JAQNCA010000007.1, forward strand.
CTGAATAATTAACACTCATGCTGGACTGTACAGATTTTGCTTTGTCTGGAAACGAGGAGTGTCCAAATCTTTCATAGCCCCTAATATTTCTCTCCATCCTGTGTTTGTTTGAGTTGAATGGAGGAGGGGGCACTTTGGCTTGAGCTTAAACACTGAACACCACTCACACTGTAGATGTGTGTGAGACGTGACCTTTTGTATGAAAGTATACTTGGGGATACAGGAAGGAGAATGTAGCATTTGTGTGTTTGACAGCATGTCCATTGTATTTGTTTTTCGGGTGTTTTCCTGTGAGACACATACATGCAAACTGTGTAAGCAAAGGGAAATACGGATAATGGATTTGTAAGAGAGATCTGCTGCTCATTGTGGCGTGCATGAGTGAAAGAGCAACAAGGAGAGTGTGTTTGTGTTTGTTTAGATGCATGTAAACTGTTCGACCTTCTCAGCCATCCTGATGCATTCAGCTAAATGTCTTTGGATTCGGCCATTGAAGATATAGAGCAATATCATGAAGAATGAGTGTATGAGCTGTAAGGTGAGTTCACATGTCACAAACCGAGACTCCAGTTACTGCTGTATCACCGCTGTCGTTGAACAACCCTATCAATGCCCCCACCTGAATACATCATCGCCACGCTGTGCGAAGGTAAACTTAGAACGTCGCTTTTTGTGTCCTTTGATTCAGAAGATGGACAGTTAGAGGATATAAAATATACAAAGATAAAGGAGTGCTACAGGAAGAACAAGATAGGAAGGAGGAATGAGGAGTGGGAGGAAGGACAAAGGAAATCAAAAACAAAGAAAGTAGTGCAGGGAGAGGATGTGGGGATTTAAACAAGAGATTTGCCTCAGCAGCACTGACAACATACTGCGAATAACACAGCACAGCAAAAAGGAACGATGAAGGAAGGAGAGAGACAGAGGGATGATGTTTGCCTCCATGACGACTATTTGTTCTCTTTGATATTGAAGACGGCTGCTCAAGTCTCCATGTGAGTGTCAGTGTCCTGCTCTACTCCACTTCAAAGGCCTCTCTGCCTGCTGCACATCAACAGGCCTAAATTACACTATTAGTCATGGAACAAAGCAGGCTGCATGCTTACCAACACTTATTTAGTGATATTTAGACTGAAAGTAAAATCAGGAGGTGCACAATCTACACAGGAGCACAGGACATGAGAGGAAGCACAGTACAGTGGGAGAAAAAAGTGATTTTTGTTTTATATGTCAGTCAGAAAAGAGAAACAACAATATGATTGCTTTATTTTTCCCTTTTTGATTAGCTAAGAGCATTTTGATCCATGTTTTAACCTTTCCCGGTTCACACTAAACCCCTTAGGATTAAACATTTACAGGGAAATATGTAGTTACTTAAATTTTGCGCAGTTTTTGAATTTTTGTCCTGAGAGATTTAATCAGCAGCAACAAGATGGTATTAATAATGCTAATATCTTCACATTACCAGCTGAGAATGACAGTCCATTCACTTGAGCACCAAACTGATGCAGAGCACAGTTGGCCTCCCCTCCTCCTGCTGGAGTCCTGTGCTGTCAGCTCCTTGCACTGTCCACTCAACCAGTGCCATAACTGAGTCCCGGATGTTGTGGTAAAGATGTGTCTCTGCAAAGATGTGGGCATTATAATCTCTGACATTCCATTGCTTGGCCAGCAAGAGTCCCATTTCATTTCAGTTCATTTCATTTCCTCTGACCAGACGTTGGTCAGGAGCAGTCCTCAGTCCAAGCTGGGAAATATAAAAGCTCTTATCTGGTTTTCTCCCCTTCCTACGTGGAACAATTCAACTGTTCCGGCCTGGTGGTTAAAAGCAGCTGCAAAATCTGCTGCTCTTCAGCCGAACCACGCACTTTCTTTTACCAATTTTAACCAATTTTTCTTTTAAAGGTCACCTGTTAAAGCATTGAAGCCAAAAAAATAACAGCTTAAAACTAAAAACAGCAAGTTTAAAGGAGCAAATCTGCAAACTGGTTAGCATTGACACAAAATGTTCCTTCGAATCGTTTTGGTGCTAGTTTTGGAACCCTGATGTCATTTGCATGGTTCTGTTTATCAGCTCAAAGCCCTTTGATAAGGTTCATGCAAGACTGAGAAGAACATGAACCTCATCTCTGGTCGGAGCCATATGCTGACCACATGCTACAGGGGGCATTTCTGCAGTAAAGTGTGGCAGCGAATGTTAAAATCTAAATAAGAGATTTTAGCAGTAAAAGAGAGACATTTTTACTGAATAATTAACACTCATGCTGGACTGTACAGATTTTGCTTTGTCTGGAAACGAGGAGTGTCCAAATCTTTCATAGCCCCTAATATTTCTCTCCATCCTGTGTTTGTTTGAGAGTGTGTGTGTGCGTGTGTGTGCGTGTGTGTGCGTGTGTGTGTGTGTGTGTGACAGCAGCATTGTCAGAGCTGTCAGTCCGGATAAAGAGGGAGTTGATAGGCACAGAGAGAGACAGACAGCTAGTCAACACCCTGACACAGATAAACTCTGTCTCTGCTCTCTGTCTGTCTGTCCCCGACTCATGCCCACAGGAAGTAATGTGAACAAACAACACGAATTCAGCAAACAAACAGCATCTGATGCATCTACATTATCCACTGCACACACACACACACACACAGACGACCGACCACCCACACACACACACACACACACACACACACACACACACACACACACACCACAAAGGGGCGGTCCTGTGGTTAATTGTAAAAAAAAAGGACAAAAGATGTTGCTTCCAAGGTGAAAGACATGTTCCTATCACAATCTAGATATCACCAGTTTTTAACAAAGCTTCAATTAGCTTTAACTTAGTGCAGTTAAGAACTTATGAGTAACCTGAGTTTAAACGCTTGACCAACACCAAAACCTGAATTTTACACTATATGTCATCACCAGTACAATGGATTTGTGATTTTGTGACTCCAGAACAGAAGCTGCACTGTGTTCGAGTCTGTGAGGATCCCAGTCAAAAGGCCTAGAGTGACCCAAACTGTTCGACTGTTAAAAAGACAAGGATTAGTTCATTTAACAATTATCCAGAGTAACAAAAATACAGGCAATTCCGTGCTACCACACTGCAGGATTACAGTGTCCTATTTTATGACAGTGAGCTCCCAAGAGTGGTGATTCCTGCTTTAAGATGTGATTTGAGAGCTTGGTGATGTCTGGTTGTGTCTGCTGCAGGTCAGGGCGCCATGCACGAGTTACAACCAATGAGGGCAGACTCATTTACTGTCATCAGAAGCTGCAATTTGAGCACAACCCCATCATGTATATGTTTCTGCAGAGGGGGCACAACAGTCTCGTTTCAGTGTTTGTAAAACCTTGTCAGTCTTGCTGAACCTCAAAATGGGCAGTAAGCTGTACATTTGTAATATACAATGTACATGTACAATGTAAAAATGCTTATTCACCTCGAATTCTCATGGAACAGACCATCATTTCTGCCCATGTATCCTAGTTTATTCTCTTACTGTAATTCTTAATACATGCCATTGAACAATTTCAGTTCTCATGATCCTTTTGGCATATATGAAAACAGAATTTTTTTCAGGCTTATTTAGACAACCTGTTCACTGGGTGACTAGTGACCTACTATGCTGACACATTGACCAGCTCCCCATTTTATGATCACAAATGTATCAGACAATTTAAACAGAATTATGCTTGAGAACCAGCTTTTGACATTTAAAACATGTGATAACAGAGTGGCTAAGAGGTGACAGAAATGTACTTTTTCATCTTTACTGCTACACGACCCCTGACTGTGCCAGATCAAGCTTTCAAAATTTTTTTGCAAAAGCTCAGTTTTCCTCATTCAACTCTACAAAAGTGTAAAACCACTTGGCTAATATGTTGGCAATACTTCAATAACACAAATACCATGACTAATTCTAAGAGACCTGGCATGACCCACATCCTTTGGTGCTGGATGCACAAATTTGCTCATCCAACATCCCGTCCTCTGTCACTCTTGGTCTACCCGGTCCGGGCCTTTTTCATGTCACAGTGAGAAAAGCAGGTGTGACTAAAAACATTAACAATGGCTCAGTTCTATTCAAGTGTCCCAGTAAAGCCTTGAAGGTGTGACAGTGAGCCAGCATTCACAATACATATTGTGCACGTAACACCTAACACATTGACAAACTGGATGAGTGCAACACAGTAAAAAAAAGAAGCTGTTGTTGGATGAACGCTTCACAGACACAGCGAAAACTGAGCCGCACAGCAGAGGGAGGTTTCAGCTGCTAGCCAAATGTGAGTCTGATAACAGTCACGACCTTGTCACTTATCTGTAAAAACAAGCAGATATGTAACCAGATGACATCTGCTAAGAAAGCTAGCTGGATGACCATATCCAAATATAAATAAAATGTACACTATATATATATAAACACACACACATACTGTCTGAGGCAACTGCAGTGTAACCGCAGATCTCTTTCTGAAAAAAAAAGCACTGTCCGGTCTATAAATAAAAGCTCTGTCACAGAGTCAGTGCAAGACAATGTGACACACATCAATTTGCACTGTAATCCTTATAATATCATAAATGGGTTAATCATTTCCAGGTTGGACGGCAGTGATGGAGACCGTAAAGAAAAAAGTATTGACTTAGCATTTTTTTAACAAAAGGTGATGCTTTTTGAATGGGAGTCAACTGGAGCACGGACTCGTCTTAGCCAGCATGTAGTGATCATCAGAACATATGTATTTGCATGTCCTGTACTTGTAGTGTCTTCAGCATCCAACATGGCATTTCCTCCTGATCTTACTGTGAACTAATTAGTATAAATGTGACACTACTTCCTGTATTGGCAGTGACAATCGTCCTTTGTTATAATTAGCTAATTCTGATTCATAGGAGATTGGGTTGTAGCATAACCAATCCTTCCGGTTTTTCTTGAATAATTCCAAAGTTCCTATCTTGGTTACTTCCTTACTCTCTGTTTCTTCTTCTTCTTCTTCATTAAAAAAAAAAAAAAAAAAAAAAATCAAAAATCACGAGAAACCAGGGTAAAGACATAAACCCACAACAAAAAATAACAGGGGGCTGGGCGTTCTGGAGTGCTCTGCTGAGTCCTGCTTGGGGAATAACAATTAGTAGCAATTATAGGAGGTTGGTTAGCAGGCCTCACAGCTGTCAGCAGGACACAGAGAAGGCGACAGTGCCCTCATTTGCATCTGAAAGCTTCAATAAGGACATATTGTATTGTGAGTGGTGCGATAATAAGCCGCGCAAAAGGCAAAAGGGAATGCAGTATGGGGGGGGGGGAGGAATCTGCACCGGTGATTTTCTTTTCTCCCCAGTGTATCTGAGAGTCGGCAGGATGATTTCATACAGCAGGCATCAGAAAATGGTGGGCAGCGACAAAGTGAGAGAGGGAGGATGTCAGAATCTCCTATAATCTGCTATTATCAATACCATTTATACTCTGCAGAGTGGAAAAATGCAACTGTAGGGGGTGAAAAAAAGGAATTTGAATAAAACATGTGCACGAACAAAAGCACACGCAGGCTATAAGTAGCTGCTTTCAAGGTTTTACTTCACTTCAGCATAATGTTAAACCAAAGGAAACACTGGTTAAGCGGTGCGCTTGAAAGAGTAAGGTCGCGTTAATAGTGAGACCATTGACTGACAGGGCAACCTTGGAGGTCGATCTGCTTTAAATGAAGTGGCTGATGGGTTGATGAGCAGCTCCTTCTGCACTCGTAATTTGAATGTCAGCTTGCGGTGGATACATAAGAGACAGGCAACAAACAAACAAGGCAAAGCCACACAGTGATTGGCCAGGTGCTGACATGTGAGAGCGGATGGAGTTTAAACTCTCAATCTCTCTTTCTATTCGTCACACAACTATTAGTGTTCCCTTTTAAAAAATAAAACCAGTGAAACATCTTTCACATGTTGTTTTTGCGACAACATGTCTGAATGTTATCCGCATTTGCACAATAATGAAAAAAACTATTTTTAAACAGAAAATGGAGAGGAATTTGAAAGAAAACATAAATAATAGCTGCTTAAGCTTAACTGTAACATATTATCAAGCCACTGACCTGATGTCGCATTCAGGGAAAGTCTTTTTTACACTCAGAAAAAAAAGAGGCTTCAGAGGAAAGCAAAGGAAAAAAAGCCTTTATATTAATCATCAAACATCCCTATTGATTTATTTTGACAAAGTCATCCTACCAGCTCACTTTATTGAACACCTTCTGAAGCCGGCTGGGATATGAAGAGACAGTGAGACAGCATAATTCCATCAGTACCAACTCCAGCCTCATCATCACTGTGTTGCCCTGTGTTGTACTTTTTAACAGAAATATCTCAATTTATTCACTAATTGATTCAAGTTGCTTCTACTTATCTGTACATAAAGTGTTGATGATAGTTTAATAGTAACAGAAATAACCTGCGGTGAAAGAAAGATCAGAATATGAGAGTGGAGAGTGTGTTTGGGAAGAGAGCAGCAGTGACTGTAATACCATTCTATTTATCTTCTTTGGACAACAGGTAAACATGGAGGGGGTGCTGAGTTTGATTAACAAAGGAGCACATCAGAAAATATGACAAAATATACTCGACTTGTCCGACAGTCACCTGGTTACATTTTTTGACTAATGACTTTCTTTTTTGGTGTTTAAAAGAAACAGTCATTTAAAAAGATAAAATTCCTGCATGTAAAAGAAAGGCAGTGAAAAGGCACAGCTCTAAAAGCACTCAACATTTGCCTCGTGCATGTGATTGCATTAACACTAATGGAATGCATCATCAGTTGTTAAAAGCAGGACTTAGAAATGATGCATGCATAAGAGAGTGGATAGAGAGAGAGAGAAAAAGAGAAGTGAGGGAACAACGTAAGACAGAGGAGAGGAGAGGAGAGGAGAGGAGAGGAGAGGAGAGGAGAGGAGAGGAGAGGAGAGGAGAGGAGAGGAGAGGA
>JAQNCA010000007.1:22158125-22173230 GCA_029783725.1 Acanthurus tractus
GATTCTCATTCATCCAGGTCATGATTATCTTGAAGAGTCAAAAAACAAGTCAACTGGACTGTGTTGAGTTTTTGGGAGGACGTTTCACTTCTCATCCAAGAAGCTTCTTCAGTTCCAAAGGACTGGTTGAAGGGAGCAGATATTTATCTTGCAGGAGAGAAAGACAACAACAAGTCCAGTTCACTTGTTTTTAGACTCTTCAAGAGATTCACACTAATATACAAACAAGGATACAATATTTATTGGATATTAGATAAATAGAGAGATGAACAGGGAAAGCTCATAAATCTTGTCCTGTAAGGATCTTCATGTAATTCAGCTTGACTCTTATCACTGCCTGGCTATAGTTTCAAGGTCATTATTTTCTTACACAATAGCCATTGTGGTGGATTTATAGTTCTAACCTCTTTGCTGAGTGCGATCATATGCAGTAGTCAGATTATAGCAAAGCAATTTTGGAGATAAAAGAGGGGGCTAGGTCAATTAGTAAGATCATGAAGCTGAGGAACTTAGAATGGGACTTCAGGAAAAAAGTTTCCTAAAAAAAAAAAGAGTCAGGTTTAATGGAATCCTGTGTTATGTGTCACTGTACTCACAGTTAACTCTAAAACACGGAGAACATTTCTGATTGTATGTGAAGTCTTATATATAATATATATAAATAATATTTTTGTCTCTTAATGTCAATAAATCCCATATTCAAACCCAAACTAACACTCAGAAGTATTGTGTGTCAGAGCCTGATATATCGTATTACTCTGTTCCATAGAGCTGCATTGTTCTCCAAAAACTATTAAAAACACATCAGTGAGTCACACAGTTTCACTGGGTGATTTGTTTTATCCCTGAACACACAAAGTCTTTTGTTTCAATTCAATCCTACATACACTGTCTTGCTGCCCCAAAATACTCACTAGAGCATTAAATGTAGAATAATCTGCTGCTTAAAATAGTCCCAAACAAATTCACCATTTCCTCCTCTATGAGTAGCATTTGTAAAAGATACAGTGGCAAGTTGTCCTGAGAAATTAGTGTGCTAAAAAAAATCTGTAATTGTGTTTGAGGAGTCTGGTCTTCATTGTGAATCAGTGGGTTTGGTGCAGTGAGCCACAGAGAGGTCAGAGGAGCCAAAAACATGAAAGGGCCACCCAACATGTTGCATTTGGATCTTTCAATGAGATTTGCTAACAAGAATAAAATAGTATATAATTGCCAGCCTTAGCTGTAAAATTTACTGCTCCTTCTGCATCATTAAATGTCCCATTCGGAGACAAATATGTATTCAAACCTTGTCTCAACATCAGTCTTGCAGACGACTGGCACCTTAATGCAAATTCTTGTGTCACTGCTGGCTGCCATGAACATTTTGTTCAGTACCATCAATTATATATCATGTCAAAATTACAGAGTGTAATACGAGAATAATTTGATATAGTTCTTTCCTTAAAAAAGAGAGCAGAGGGTGTTGGTGTCTCCCAGTTTGATTCACTCAGTGTGCTGTCGTGATCATGATACAATGTGCTAATGGGCAACAATGTGTTTAATTCAGAAGAAAGCGAGTGATTACAGAGGGGCTGACTGACATGGCTTTCCTTTGTGCTATAAGGTCACTTTCTTAATCTGAACATTTAAGGAAACAAAGTTGTTTGTTGTATTTGACTTTTGAGCCTGCCAACAAAAAAAAAATAAAATAAAATAAAATATCGTGAAAGTGTTTATAGGGATAAACAAAGCCAGCATGGTTATACAGGAACAGTGAAAGTAAGAAAAAGACTGTGGTTCCAGATAGAGATCATAAGGGACCATCTGCAGTTTTTAAAGAATTGCTTTAATAACATCAGTCTTGGTGCTGCCTGTGTGCGATAAGAGGCCTGTTTCTCATAAGCTGAATATACAGAGGCAGAGTCGGGGTCTGATGCAGCTACTGTAAAGATGCTGCTCCATTGTTGCCTTTTGATATGCTCTGCCCTCCCACCAACCTCTTATCACAGCGCCGAGCGTTTAGCACCCAGTGTGCCCTTTGAGCAGAGGTAGTCCCTCATTAGCCTCCACTCATCTCTGTGGACACACAGAACACACACACACACGCACACACAAATTAGCGTGTGGGTTTGAAGGTTAAATAGGCCTCCCAAGGGACCTGGAGTCATTAGAACAGACTCATTGTGTGCTTTGGAAACCTCCACACTGCCCTGAAGCCTCCCTGCCTCACGGATACAAACCTGTTAACTGAACAAGAAAAGGCAGCATGCGGCGTAAAGAACACTTCTGAAAGGACACACAGCTTCTACTTAGGCCCACTCATTGTATCACCTTTGTGTACTTCGTGTATGTAGCCTTATTCTAAGCACCAGAAATGCTGCATTTAAGCTTTACCAGACAAACCTTCACAAGGGGATAAATCTGGCTCACTAATGCACTACACCGTCAGAGATGCCAACAGCAAAGAAGAAAACAATCCTGGAAGTGTGACTCATTTTGGTTTTTTATATTTTGATTTTTCTACTGTGTAACAGTAAGAAACATCCATCTTTTGCTTTATTTGCTTTAATATTATTCATGTAAAATCTAAACTGTCCATGAAGAGAAGCCTAGGTGCGACTTAGAGGACACTGGAACCGTGACCATCACAACCAGTGCTGTGTTCCCATGCTGCGCCGCAAAGGTTCAGTCCCACAGCTGCTGCTGAGTCGAACCTGTCTCCTCCAAGCACAGGAAGCACAGGAAGACAGAGCACTTTCACCAGAGACAATCAGAACCCCACACACTACCATGCAAGGATTTAAACCACATTTTTAACTAAATAACATTTATTTAAATTGCTGATCACACAACTCTACATTGTATCTTTGTTGCATCCTGGCTAGAGACAAGTACAGAAGGAGGAGGCCCAACATGATTTACTCTTACAAAGAAAACAACAAAAAAAAACCAATAGAAACCAGCAGTGGGTCCTGGACAGCGTCCACGACAGGAAATGACAGCACAGTTCAGATGAGTTGCTCTTGTAGCAGCTATCTGGTTCCTTTTTGAAGCTCTAGAAAACTAATTATTTTGCCATCTGCAGTCTTTAAGTTCCACCTCTGTGGAAAGGGTGTGCTTTGCTTGCTTTGTAAAAAGCCTGATATGTTCAGCTTGGTGAGTACACGCGTAATTGGAGTAATCTGGTATTGAATGGCCTTGTAATATTTCAATTTCATACGTACTTGTATCAGCAGTGTGTGTATATTTAAGCATTGTGGGACTATGCAAGTTCAACTACACGCAATTTATGCAACAAATAAAAATCTGCCAATTTATTTCAATATTATGTGAAGTATTCATGTGTATTGTCAGTTCATTTCAGTAGGACACTAAAACAACAGTTGGGATGATGAACATTTCACCAAAGGAACAGCAGTCATGTTACTAACAGAGGCCGAGGTCCTTCACTGTGTTGGCCCCATTAGTTTTTATCCACTACAGTGTATTTTCAGCTTGCCTGACTTGTGTTGCCTTTGGCTGGTAGAAAGACTGGACATCTTCCTTCATATTCATACTTTAAACTGTACCACGGGGCAAATTCCCCAGCTGTTTGTACCTTGTGAAACATAAAAAGAGGCTAATTTGAACAAGATGTTGGCCCATCAGGTAGAAGCTGAACATGAGCTGTGTAGAAGATGGCAGAGGATGATAAATTATGCAAGCAGCACAGGATCCTGTGTGGGAACAGCTGACTTATTCATTATGCAAATATGCTAAATGAAATGAAATTGTCTGCACTCGCTAGTGTCCACACACTATGATGAAGAGCGTCCAGTGGGATCTGACACACAGACAGTGTTTCCATGGGTTAAGAAAACATGGAGTTTCTCAGGTGGGCCTGTCGCTTTATACAGGAGCGAGAAATCAGAGATATTAGATAATTGAATCATTTTTACATTATGTAAAAGAATTAAGGGTGGCACTAAAGGTCCAGCGTCTCTGTCATGTGCATCTGTCTCTGTCTTGCAGCGTTGCAGTGTTCTAGTTGAATCACCAGCGCCTGTACAATCAGGTTTCAAACACAGTCTTGCCACCCAGTCACTGCTTATGTTAATCTCAGCTGTGGAGTTAATAAACATGGTAATGTATGCGCATGGGCCCCTCTCCCGGAGGGCAGACCCGCAGTGACATACGTTGCCTGAAATGAGTTATGGCACAAATAAAACGGCCCCTGAGGCCTCGCAGTTGGATGGCAACACATCGGTGTCTGTGTCAGGATGGCAAGGTGGCCATTTTGGCTGCTGGCTGCCAGCCACGGCCCCAGCTGGATGAAGACACATGAATCATTACGGCACAGAGGAGAAAAAAATGAGAGAGTTTCAACTCCAAAAAAACATCCCTGTCCCAATGTAAGGCTCAGGGTCTGGTGACGCAAGAGGAACATATGAATATATAGACTGTGAATTCTACAATGCTGTCTTATGCTAGAGACAGACATTTAGCCCTGATTTCTCCAGTTTAATACTTACATCTGACAGTATCTCTTAAGATGTTTCATTATTGTCCTGCTGTGATTTTTTGTCAATGCAAACTCAAAAGTTTGTCCCTCTGAGTCGTGTCACATTCCTGACAGTTCTTCCTTTCTGTCCTGTGAAATGAATATTTGCTTCATCTGCTAATTATTTCCAATTAGTTCTGATTTGACATGTTATAAATGATGGCGAACCACCTCCCTGCAAAAGCATCTTACAAAGTGATTACAGAAGTGAATGCATGGCAACAGCAATTGTAGTAGTAGTACTATTTGTAGTAGTATTTTAAGTTTTGTACAAAATAGTATACAAGTATATTCAAATACTTTTAAAAAACTTAAGAAATTTTTTTTTAAAAATGACTTTAACTTTGTTCTTTGTTACATTTTCCAGATTCCTTCTTTACAGCGAGTCTCCTCTGACTGCGTGCAGACTGGAGGCACCTTCACTGTAGATATCAAGTTGCAGCTGTGTGAACGAAACAGAGGCCCCACCTGTGATGATGACGGAGCCTCACTTAACACAAGAGGCCGCCACTGACAATCTCTGCAAACGTCGGCAATATATGTGTATTATTCCCTAATAAAGAAGTTATGTGATGAAGTATTTGCACAGAGTTTTAGGGAGAGGTTTGAAAAATATGAGGTGTCAATAAACAAAAATCCTCATTCTCCAAAACAGGCGCGAAACAAGGCTGAGAGTGTAAACAGGATTATTCAGTCTGATCTGTGTAGTTACACAACATGACACTAATAGCAGAGAGGTTTCACGTCAGGTTTTTTTTTCTTTTCCTGGCTCATTGTCGACGGTGCCAGTTTCGTTATGAAAACACACCGGGTCTTCCGGAGTATCTACAGATGTCCCTCCATTGGTGCCACCCTCTCTGACAGGACCCCAAGTAACCATCGTACGCTCATGTTCCCTCGCAGCACCGTCTAACTGTACCATTCTGCCTGGAAACAGACTCTGTTTAGTAAAACGACATATTGCACAAGCTGTCCTTTCAGCACTTTTACCGTGGAGGGGAAATGACAGCCAGAACCGAGGCAAGTCTCTCCAAATCCATTCACAGTAGGAATGCATATGTCACCGACAAATGGTGCTGAAAACAGCACGGCACCACACACTACTCTCCGCTCACTACTTGTGTATGAGATTATCCAACAGACAGGAGAATACATACACGTGTTAAAAATAAAGCATGTGTAATCAAACGGAAATGATGCTGAAGCTGCTCCCCTGACTCCAGAGCAGCCTGGCACTGCTCATCAGTGTCACTTCTTCTCCTGCCACTCCAAAAAGGAAGGAAGGCTGATTCATTCTGCCGCCGCTTTTTTACAGGCAGAGGAGAGCTATATTACCATCTTTTCAGGGATAATGACGTGCTACATAGATAGAGGAAGAAATGAAACTGAATAAACACCTTAATTTAAAAAAAAAAAAAAAAACATGAATAAGAAAGAAGAGAAACATCTATAGTGGAGGCTTTGAATTACAGGGGAGCGGTCTGAGCTGACTGTAACTGCAGCTCATATTCCTCTTATTAGCCAAATTCCCATAGTTTCTTATTATTTCACTGGGTGTGAGAAGAGAAATTATTTTGCAAACTTTTCAGCGGCATCCATTCCTTCCTTTACTATATCACTTATTTTTCTAAAAACTGTTGCAGTGTTCCACATGTAAGCATGTTCTCTTCCCCTACAGCCATTCATGCAGTAATGTTGTAGCCAGGGCTTGTCTGGATGACAGTTAATTTACCACAGGACTATAGTAAAAATGCTTTTTTGTTTGCATAGAATGAAGACGATTGATACTCTATCTTTCTCTCACTGCCAACACATGGCATTAAAGTTCCTTGCTTTCATGCTTTAAGCTGTCCAATTAAAAACAATACAGAAATCTGCTACTTTGACCGTGACGTCTTTGGATGAAGATGTCGTCTTATCTCGGACCCACAAGCTCTGTTGCACGTGAGCCATGTCTGGTAATGGTGGCAGCCATGGCTGTATTTCTTCTGTTTTTGTCCTGAGATTCTCTCCATCTCCAGCATAATTTCTACATAGCTGTCCCCCGGTGGTACAGCGAGGAGCATCATCCTCTGGTCCACAGATCTGATCTTGTCAATACTCAAAGAGTCCTTCATTTCATTTTTAAAGTGCTTCTTCGGCCCTCCAGCCAACCGCTGAACATGATGTAACTGGCCATAACACTTTGCGGGGTCATCAACATCGGGGGCAATCCTTGTCACATGACCCAGCCATGGCAGCTGGCACTGGCTTTATGGCCTGAATACTTTTGCAGTTGGTCTTCACAAGTGTTTCAGTGAGAGGCACAGGCTCAGCCCTGGTGATACCAGGATGTGCTGGAGGCAGCACTCTGAGGGCTGGATGTGACAGCTGTGTTTCAGCCAAGCTTCACAGCCAGAGGGACGGGTGGTGGTAGAGATGGAGAAATAAAGATGGTTGTTCTGAGAGACTTTGCACCATAGTACCCTGACAGCAGCTGATGCCTTGCCGCTATCCTCTGAGGGAATGTTTCTCAGATAGCTAAAGGACGGCAGTGCAGACTGCTGTTCATCACTAACACTGTAGGCAGCTTGTGTGTTGGTGGGACACTGGTTCTCCGTTGGGAGACCACTTCAAGTTTGGTGGCGTAGACGCTCAGCCCCACCATGCTGCACGCTCTCACCATTTGAAGACCCTCTACAATGAGGACCACAAGAGTACAGTCACCTGTGTACTACAGCACCTGGTGACTGCAGCTTCAAACCATCTCGTCTCTGTGGTTACTGCTCTGATGGCTGATGGATTGGTCTGAGAGCTGGTGCAGGTCCAGTGTTGCTTCATGATTTCCTTTATTTTTATACAAGGATTCCAGGTCTCTAAATTTAGTCAAAAAACTGAACTGATGCGGGTTTGTCTTACTCTTTATTTATCTCCAATCTAAAAATATGGAATGATACCAGCCACTATTTTCTATTTTTTCTCTGCTAAGATGTTACATATGAGTGGATCAAAAGGTCTGGGTGCTGCACTGTGATTATCATCTTGGATCATTTTTCTTGTTGATTGTTGTTGCTGCAGTCATAATGTTGGAGGCAAACTGAGTGTTGCAAGTTATTAAACACATCAGTTAATATTAATTATCTGTGTAAGTGTTTTATTCTTCCATATTTTATAAGCTCTACCTGTCTGTCTCTGACTCAGTGGGAGCTACTTATTCTCCCCTCAAGTATGAGCATGTGGCCAAAATCGTATCAGATACGGAGAGTGACAAGCTGCTGGCAAACAGAATAACAGAGTATTCAACAATCAGACCTCAAAGGCTGTGATTGCACAACCACAGCAGCACTGAGCTGAGTGGCATATCGGAGAATTCAAATGACACTGGCATGACAGAGTGCAGCCATGATACAGCAGGCAACTCTCCTCTGAATATTACTTGAATATTTATGTTTAATTGAGGATGAAGGAAAAATTTCTTATACAATTAAAGAGAGGAGAAGTGTCTGAAAATGTGTTTTTCACATGCAAGGCCTGAGCAACGCTGGATTACCTCGTCAGTGGGATAATTTGGCTGTTACAAACAAATACGTTTGGTAATCAATCCATATCAGTTATGAGAGTGAGTTACAGTGGTCTTAATTAAAGAAATACACCAAGGCACAAGAGCTTACTAAATCTTTATACTGCAGATCTGGACTTTTTGGCCACCATCAGAGTTACTGCATCAACACTGACATAAATCAAATATTAACTAACTGAGGGTCTTAAACTAGTGCAGTGTGAAAGCCCATCGACCAGGCTGTTATACACTGCACTCCATTATTGAGCCTGTCTGCTAGAAGAAGGCCTCCCGGAAAAAACTCTAATGTCTCATTTATGTTATTTGTTCACACACTTTAAAATGATACAGAGGAGCAAAATTTGTATTACTGCCGAGAAATGCACAAAAAGACTTGAGAGAAAAACTGAAAAAACATACGCAAAAAAATCAACAGTCTATCTTGGTGCTTTGGAGAAGTCACTCATTTTCTTCTCATCACACAATGAGGTGTTCAGCCTCAGTCGGGAATGCAAAGTCTGAGAAAACACCAACACCATAGACAAACACCAGTTTATATATTTTTTGCTACCTGGCCACTTCCTGTTTTGATCAGCATCACCTCTGTTAGCCCCTTCAATCACACATGGGTTACATCACGGATTTGGGTACATTTTGTCTAATTTTAACATTTATGGATTTGCCTGGACCGGCTCTGTTACGGCACTGTTACTCTGCTACTCTCGCTGAAAGGAACTCAAAGGATTGACTGTTGACTCTCTCTCCACTTTGGGGATGAGAAACTTAAACAATAACAGGACATCGATCACTTAAAGGTTGTGACATCTAAATTACCCGGTGAGTAGCATTTCTTCTCAGGCAGACCGACAAACTGATCGGCGGATGGGTTTACAGTGGCGAAGAACAAGAAAAAGTAGTTTTAGTAGTTAATGTTAGATAGACTGTATGCTTTAAATAAACATTTGTAATGTATTTTCTATAACGCAGGTTCCAAAACTGAAAGTGTGGGATTTTCAGCATGTAGTGTCAAATCTTAGAAGGCCATCCTCCATGCTGCGGGGTAAAGGTTTGAAACAAAACAGTCATGGAGAATGAGACTGGGAGACTCAGTTGTCTGTGCTGCTTGTTCTTTGACACTGGTTTAACATACTACGGCCCTGACACGTCAAACCATCAAACAACAGAGGACAGAAGCAGCTCACCTGTAAATGAAACCAAAAACTACAGCCAATGGTCATCTAGAATACACACTCTGTGCCTGTGTAGAGGACAACTCACCAGACCAGCAGGTGGTGGAAATTATAATTAAATTCCGAAATTTTTAGTAAAAAGGAAACCTAAGAACTAGGAATGCCTATATTCAAACTGATTTGCCTTCTTTCACATCACCCTCCCTCACGAGCTGGATGGTTTCTCAATACAACGTTAGCTGCTTCTTGTCAAGAATATGTTGGATAAATATTTGCAAATGAAACTGGCACTGACAGCCCTTGGTCTTTTGGTTTTGGGAAAAAAAAAAGGAAGAGACAGAAGTAAAAAAAAAAATCTGGTAAAAATAAATTTGGGTGAGATCATGCATACTGCAGAAAAAAGGGAACATTCCTAAACATGTGTCAACAGCTGGAGTCCCATATAATCTCAGACATTAAGAACTTCACTAGGCTCTTTTCTACAGATGTTGAAGGAACTTACCAGTTCAGTCATCCAGAGGCAAAACAATAACTACACACACTGTAATACAGCTAGTGTTTACACTCACTGAGGGAGTCTACAGCAGATACAACATGCTGAGTCATCCAAATAGCTACTGGCAAGGGCCAAGTGGAGCCAATGATGCAAGACACACAGAGAAGACTGAGGCGACAGATGCTCTTCAAGCTCTGACAGCCGACTATGGGCTCGGTGTGTCAGGGCCCTCAGAGGAAGCGTTTCAGAGTACATTCAGGTGCACCTTGTAAATTCAGAAATCTATATAATCAAAGGTCCAAAAAGATTGTCTAAAGGAGAAAGTTGTGGTTTTGTTTGAATACAGACCTGCATCTGTCTTTACTTCTGTGCTCCTTTATTACAAAGGTTTAATTATTAGATGACACAATCTTCTCATTGGCAGATTTATACGTTCTCTGAACATTTCTTTTTTCAATTTTCAAGTTGTCATTAGTAAATCTGAACATTTTCAATTTGTTTGACTGTATTATTTTTTTGTTAATTAATAGCTTAAGTCATGCACAATTGAAACATACAGACATGCTTGTCTCCGGATATTTTCATCTATCAGAGTCAAAAAGTTTGTGTCAGATTTTGCTCAGGGGGGCATAAAATCAAGGTAGTACAACAAGCAACATGTTGACTGTTCCTGTGGTTTCTGATGTAATGTACTTATCTAATTATACCAAAGCCATTCTTTAACACACACACACTCTGACAAAAACACACACAACACTGGGGAGTGTGTGGGAGAAGGAGAAGACCAATGTTCTGTATCTGAGAATAACAGAACAATTGCCCTGCCTCCAGCAGGCTCTAAAAGGCTGTCATAACAACTAGTTTGAGAGCAAACCCGGCACTCTGTGCTAACAGCAGCATTAACAGCTGCATCAGGAGTATGGCTTGCTTATGAAATTAAATGAGGACAGAATGTCAGACGTATCCACTTCTGCTTTATTTGCCCTTTTTCTGCCTCCTGAAAACACACACACATGCAGGAACAAGTAAGTGCTGTTTGAGTGAGTGAAGGAGCACAGCCTGCCGTGCAGCACGCTACGAATCAGACAACAAACCCAAAGAAACTACGTACGAGTTCAGGAAATAAAATGAAGGAAAAATAAATAAAATGACATTGCAGTCTATCTTTTGTCTTAGCGATGCATGAATCACCCATGGGTGCATGAAAATTTACTTTGATGATTTTAATCCCCAACAGTATTAAATTAGTTAAAAAATAATTATTTATTTCTTTTTGCAGACTTCAAAGAGGACCTGGAGTTATTCTGGCAACTTAATTTATTAACCATGTTCCCTTATTTTCAAAATTCATGAAGTTTGATAACCAGAACAGATGTTCTTTTGAGTTACATAACAGCAGTAGAGGGTTAAGGCCACTGTATGCTGAGTGACATCAAATTCTGGTTTAAGTTGTTTCAGATGATGGTCGGCTCTCATTCGAGCAGTTTCAATACTGTTGAGTTTCTGCTACATTTTAGAAAACCAACAACTTTTTCAGAATTACTACAAATAGCCTTGTTCGTAATTAAGCTACTTGAGCCATCTTTAGAAGCGAAGCCACACCTTTTTGATCTGACCTGATAATTACAAACCCTTCCCGTTGGCGTTATGTCAGATATACAGTCTGTTCTGACTTACCTCCTTGCCGAGGTCTTCTTTGATGACCTGCTGGATCTCCTCCATGCTGCTCTGAGGAGCTCGACTGTGGAGCACCTTCAGTGTGGATGTGTACTCCTCCGGCAGGAGGTAGTCCAGAGCGCCGAGGTGCTGGCCCACCTTAATGAAAGTACCTCTGTTGGCACAGCACAAGTCTCGAAGACGCTCCGCTGATCGCAGATGCACCTGCACATGATGGAACAGAGAAAAAAAAAGTCTGAAACCACTAAATCCAAAAGAAAGTTTAACTCTCCCTGAGAAGCATAAGTGCACTTTTCTATTCTCCATCTCTGACCAGGATTGAGTCAAACAGTGTCACTGCAAGGACTGATCCTTTCAATTCTGAATAATGTCAGTGTCATCGAACAGTTAACACTGCTCTCTTACATGAAAACAAATTGATATATTATTTTAATATATAGCTTGTCTTTACAAACATTGAGAAATCGTTCTACCCATCCAAACAGCACCTGTACTACAAAGTTGGCAAATCAGCAAGCACTCAAATGAAAGACACTGACAAAACACCGTCTTTGTCAAACTCAACAGGGCTCATCGTCAAGAGATCGTTAAGGTATCCACCGAAAAATCAACAACTGACACACTGGTTAGTAGCTCACTGAGCACTCAGGAAGAATTTACCAAGTTGGCAGGTCATGGACAAAACTCAAGCTATGGCTTATAAAACGTAACATCTGGCACTGCGACATTTATTTTCACTTTGGTCTGAAATGCTGCAGCGAGACCTTGAGAGAGTTTGAGAATTTCATGTCACTCGTGTTTCAGCAAATGAACACAATTATCCCTTTAACACTGTCTTGTCCACTGCAACAAGAGCACTGGCTTTGTGCACCGGAGCAACAACATGTTAAAACAGAACAAACTACTGACAGGAAGTTAGAAAAGAACACAATTGCGTGGAGTATTTAATGCTGGAACATTAAGTGATGAGCTGGTAAGAAAATAAAAGTTACAAATTCAACAAGAAAAGACAAGAAATTTGAAAGAGAATAAAGGTTATTTTGTTAAATTTTGTTAAATTATTGAAAAGCTGATCCAAAGAACAACTTTGATTTTCAGCCAGTCTGATACAGCTGTGAATGTGTTCATGTGGAATAATAAACCTGCTCTCTTAGAAGGTCAGCTGTCCAGCCTGAAGGAGGCCAAGCGCTGCAGAAACCTCCAAAACACAACTGCCTACAACAATAATAAACTTTAATTTCTCTAACGGCTCAGCTGAAAACTCTCTGACTCTGGAACTTCAATGCACACAAGCCACACACTCATTTTAGACAATCACTCATTCTCCCTGTCAGGCTGCGTCCCACCTTCCATGGGATTTCAATGCTTATAGCACTAACGGACCTACAAGTGAATGAGTTCCTCTAATCTTTTGCACCTCAGTAAGATAGAACTCAAGCATACAGCCATCACTTCTTTTGTTTTGTTTGAATAAGTTAATACATTTTCCAAAAACCGTTTCCCTATTTCTCCCGCTGCCATCCTGAACTGGAAATGACTAGTTTCTAATACTTGACTTTGACCAATAGCTGCTGATGTCTGCTGTCTACGGTCAAACTGACTTCTCAAATCCAGCCACCAATATTTCATTCAGACTCCTGGGACCAAGGTTCTGACATTTCAAAGGGCCATCTGAACAACATTCTTGGTCAGTGTCACTGCTTTTTTTTTTTGTATGTGCCAGACAGGACTTACTGCAATGCAAAGTGCCCTACAGAGACCTTTCTCATCGTACACTGACAAAAATACTTCACTATCAAAGCGCTGCTTATAATAGATGCAAACAATCCCCCAGTTCATAAGTGTATGTTTTTAACTGGCCCAAGGCAGACTCACTTTTAGTACAATGTGCTTTAAACAGACCCTACCCCAGTAACTGCTTTGTTAGATCCCCCCCACACTGAGTCGTTGTCCCCTTGAGTATACCAGAGCGTTGCCCTTACCACCTTCTTGGCCCACCAACACTCAACAGCTGGAAACAGTGAGTTTTAAAGTGTGAACTACTTGAGAAGTTAAGATTCTCAGTGAAGGGATCTGTGAAATCCTTCCACACGGCCTTCAGCCCTCTGCTTGTCCTTATTAACAACCTCACTGTCACTCCTCAAGCTGATGGTTTTTCCTAAGTGGAGCTCGGAGGAAAAAGAGGGACAACTCCTTCCAGACGTGATCCATTGTTTTCCATACTATGACCCATTTTCCATCTTACATACTAAAGTTCTTATAACAGTTCTATTTATTATAATTTTTATTATTTCCATTATTATTTTTTTTATTTATTGTTCATTTAAACAGGTGCAACAGAGCAGCATATTTCTAATCACAGACATCTTGTCATACCCTGTTAAAGCTATACGGACATTTTTTTCATGTTTGTAGAAAACTCAATAAAAACATCTGGAGAATATGAAATATGAAATCTTATCTACACAAATCAATAAAATGTATATAAAAACAAGGCCCTGAGTGGTGTTTGTGGTGTGTGGATGTGTGTGTGGGGTGGTCCTGTCCCGTCTGTCCCATTTGAACCAGCTGGAAGTAATAATGCTTATAGAGAGCTCCTCTCCTGAGACCAGTGCAAATAAAAAGCCGTGAAATTAGCTCCCCTTAACCTCTGTAACCCCCACTACACACACACCATGAATACAGACCAGCACACACACACACAAGGCGTGTTCCCTTAGGACCATTTGACATGAGTGTCATCTGGGCAATTATGACAAAGCAATGGCAGGAACAAGTCGCCAGAGATTACCAGATGAGCCTTTCAGCTTCCAGTCTGCTTTTTTAAATGTGTATAATTTACAGAGCTCTACAAAAAAATGGCAAATGAGTTTGTCTTGCATTAAGTCAAACCTAATAATTGATGGATGGTTATTTTAAAAATGCATTTTTTTCATTGGGGGAACATAGGGGAAAAAATGCTTTTAGTGGTAATAATTTTAAAAATATATATATATATAATTCTGGAAATTAAAAAATGAAATCTGTGAAAATATCAAAATTAGCAAAAAAGGCAAGTTTGTATCATTTCACAATTTTGTTCTTGACTTCAAATTTGATGAACTTCAACAATGTTCAGCTTTTCTCAGGAGTTTAAACAAGTGAATAAAAAGTGTAACTTAACATAAACAGTCTGAAAAAGCCAAATTATTTAAAACACAACTTATACTACTAAAATTTAAGTACCACAGTATTACCTTAAAACCTTATTAGTGTTAGCAGTTCCTTTTACCTATACAAAATCTGTCATGGTGCCAAATTAATAGTTCTAAGCAAAAACTTACCCTTGTTTTTGTTGTCCTTCTTAAACCTAGGTGTGTTTTAGAGACTTTGTGTGCACGTACTGTACATACTGTATTTACAAGTTCACCTTTTTACAATCTTTAAGTAAATGATCCAACATTATAATTACTTTGATACATCTTGTTTGCTGTATGAACCCCTAACTTAAAAGAACACGAGCACAAAATGCTTTTGTGCATTTTTTTAATCCTTATAAATTACATTCAAAACAATAAAAGTTATTATTCAATATTATAATTATTATTATTATAATCATTATTATTATAATTATTATTATAATTATTATAATTATTATTGTTATTATTATTTTTATTATTATTATTGTTATTATTATTATTGT
>JAQNCA010000007.1:22174896-22198677 GCA_029783725.1 Acanthurus tractus
TATTATTGTTATTATTATTATTGTTATTATTATTATTGTTATTGTTATTATTATTATTATTATATTACATTGTTAATAAACTCCTCCTGAGGCCCATTCCCTCCTCTGTGATTGACATAGATGGCTTGTTCAAGTACCAAATTGTTATTGTAGACGTTGTTAAAATAAATAACAAAAAAAATCCCTTATTATGTCTTTAATGTTACACATATATTGACTAATCATTAAATCAGTGTTTTCAATTCTAAAGAAAAGCCTGTATCTGCAAACAGCCACATCACCTGAGGTCATGTTGGAGCTATTTCTGTCGGAAAGTGTTGCCGATTTAGGGGACAGATCAGAAAGAAAATCTGGCCTCAGTTTGCCCACGGCTTGTAGCCTAATCATCAGATTCATCATCACTCCCCTCTCTCCTCTCTTCCAGTAATCAGTATGCTTTGTCTGATGGAGGCGGGCTCACAGCTAGAGGATGACATCACCATGGTGATGCTGTTCACTGACAGCCTGAGGGGTGCGCTGCTCTGGGATAGGCTGATGCTGGCCTCCGCCCACCATCTCCACACACGCACCATCCAATCAAATGAACCTTTAGCGAATTAGACACACGGGTTAATTTGTGGGACAACAGAGAGACACAGGAGCTCCGTATAGAATGCCTCTGGGTATCTCTACACTCATCCTCTTCACACAGTTGGCAAGGACAGTAAATAAATGGCTTGAGGTGTATATGTGTGTGTGTGAATGTGTGTGTGTGCGGGTGTGCACGCCTGTGAGTGTGTGTGAGTGGGTGCAAGCTTGGGTGGGTGGTGTGTAATGGATGAGTGAGAGTGAAAGAATAAGGGAGCGAAGGCCAAAAAGATAGGAGAAAGACAGATAAAGCAAGAAAGAAGAGTGGTGGAAGGAAAAGAAAATGGGCAAGATGAAAAAGAAAAGACGGAGGGAAGTGAAGAGTAAACCTTGAAATGCTTTTATGTAGTAATGTAACTGGATCAACTTTTTACCTGCAGCAGTTTTTGCCACTTAACTTTCATGCTAAAGTGGCAGTTTTCAGTTCAGCTTGTAGAATTGCAGAGCGATGGGAACAAAGTAACAGAAAAAAAATAAAAAACAAACTATGACAGCGACAACAGACGTCAAGGGGCCTAATCCCCCCAGGGAGTGGTAATCTTTTGGAATCTCAGGATTCAATTTGAATTCAATTACTGATGGCACAGTTTGATTCAAAATTCATTTCTGATTCGAGATCTTCTTACCATTTGAACACAAAGAAAAGGGTCAGTATTTATGGGTGTTTTAGGTGCATTTAAATTGTAGGGGAAAAGTGGCATTTCAGCATACCTTCTCTTTTACAGTATATGGGTTCTGCTGCAAAGGTCCTGCCTGATGAAAGAATTCAAATCTGTGAGCGCAGCCACTGGCTGAAGGGTAATGACTAGGCAACAATTAAAGATGAAGGACGAATGAATAAAGTCTGTCTCTGAGCGCATCAATACAATGACAAAGCCCCATCACTGAGACAAAACAAAACAAAGAGAAAAGCTGCTGAAAAGATCAGCCTTTCCCTTCAGCTACCAAGTTTTGTACAACAAGAACATTAAGTCTCTGTAGTGATCTAGCTGCTGTTAACATTATACAGCCTGCAGGCCTTTGAAAAAAGCAATTTTACAAGACAGTCAGAAATGATCATGATCAGTTAAAAATAATGCTAGAATTCAGCAAATCACTATTTACTAGTAAACTTGCTGCAGATTTCTCCAGGAATCCTTTACTGAGCAAGGCAGCTCTACCAGACTTTTTTTTGTTTGAATTGCACAAAAAACTGACTCTAAAAAAACTGGTAGTGACACTAAGTGGTTTTGATAAAGCTCGCTGTTTCACACAATGACAGTTTCTGCAACATGCAACAGTCTCTGTGAGAACAATCAAATACTGTATATACCGCATACTATAATATGTATGCTATGTTCTTCTCAGTTAGAACATAAAATCCAAGGTGCCCCCTAATATTTGCCTACACTGAAGAAATCTAAAGAGTTCGGTCTATTTGTGTAAACATGAGTTTGTTGGACACAGCTAAAAGAAAATTTTAAATTTTAACAACAAACAAACACAAATTTTTGTAACTCGTGAAGGGATTCAGGATCCACTGTCAAAATGTAAATGTCCAGCTACCAAAAAGTTAATGGATCACACTTATGTAATTTAGAAACATGTTCCAGTCATAGCCATTGGTGGAGCTGTAGAGGTTGGATCACTGGTGTAGGTGTAGCATTCGCAGGGTTGTGGGGTCACTGGTTATCCTGGGAAAAGTTTGGGCCAGTGGGTAAATGAATGTCAGTCAAAAAACAATACAGGGACTCCACCTATGCCGTGCTTACTGTGGTGGATACAGCAGCAACAGACTCAGTCAAACTCAGTCTAAGAAAGAACTATTTCCGAAGGCAAACACTTAGCACTAGGATTGTAATGCGACAGGTGAACAGCCGATTCGAGTGTTTTTCACCGCCAGGCACTGCCCGCAATTCAACATGCTGAGAAAGCAGCCAACAAGGACCGACCAGTGTAAACCAGTATTACCACGAGGACTAAAACAGGAGATGCTCACCACTGGTCCAGCAATGGCTAACAGCCAACTATCAAACTTGGTTGGCGGGAAAATGAAAACTTGGATCTTCAGGGTGAATTCTGCTTTAAGGTTGGTCAGTCTTTTTAAAGGTATATGACACCTCTTTTCTGCACTGTTTAGAATTGGCAAAGTGATGTGGCTTGTTAATTTTTGTGAGAGAACTTAATCATCATAAAACGGCTATACGATGGACGGGTCTATATCGTCTTAACAGTTTACAAGGCCATGTTCAGATCAGATGAGAAAATCAGAGTAAGGAAAATGTAAAGAGACATGTTTTTGCTTTACACCTTAATCGGCAAAGGAGGGTGTTCTAAATTCTAAATTGAGGGACTTTCTGCAGGATTTTGCACCAAGAATCAGGCTTTTACCATCTGAAGAGAAGTCCAGTTGCACCAGTTACATTTGTAAAACAGCCAACAGGTACGCTTTCTCTCTTAAGTGACCTGTGATTGGTCATTTGAGACAGAAAGCCTCTTGACTCTCTTCAGAGGCTAGATTTTCTTAAGCCTGAAAGCTAAGCCAAGAGGAGGTGCAGAAGTCTAGTTTTCAATTACATGTTTCCTCGTCTAACTTGTTGGCAGAGCATCACAGACTTCGGCCCTCTACGAAATCCAGCTGGCATACTATCTGTCTTCATGTATCATTGAAATCTTTTCAACAATGCATGATTGCAGAAGTTACTGTGTTTCTCCAAATGCCATTTGGTGTTTGTTTAAGGATAAAAGGACTTCTTGAGGGCTTAATAAGAACTGAGATTTTGCTTATGTAATCCCTTAACTTCTCCTTTTATCTTAACTGAATGCATTTTTAAAATTGATATGAGCAGTGGGACAGCAGATTTTCACATATTTAAAAGCATATATTCATAGTTTTTGTTGCTACAACTAAAATAACAAAACATAAATACAAAGATTAAAGAATTAAGTTACACCAGGTAATGTTACAGCCTGATATGGACACTTTGCAAGTAACCCTCCAGAGGCAGACATGTTAGATACAAAGAGGGGGCTGTTTCTTGGTAGGTGTGGCAAATAAAGACCTGCTAAATATGGAAAAAGAACTTTAATTACCATTGGCAAATTGTTAAAAGGAGGGAGACAGCAGTTTGCCGTTTGAGTTCTAATGGTAAGATCATTTAGCTCACAACACACACAAGGTATTGTGTACAAGAAAAGCTGCAAATGACTTTGTTACAGTTCAATGGCTGTAGAGGAACAGATGTTGGAGTGTGTGAGTTCAGATCCCTTGGAGTTGAAGAGTACATGCTGCATTATTTATCGGATAATTTAAATGTTTCTAACTATGAGTGGACACAGACAGCAAATTACATTTAAATCCAGAGTAGAAAAAATCAGTGTGTGAGCTACACTTAATTACATCCTATGCTATTTAATATTCATAATACGTCAAACACCAAATAATTTTTATGCACATTATCTAATAATTACCCCCGAAGTTCTCTCACAGAGAAAAATGACAGTAACAGATGTAGTTTAATGACGTCATGAAGTCGTGTGGGATCATGGGATTTGTTCATTTAATTGTTAAACAGTCACCACAGCTGATAAAAAAACCCATCTGACTGACTCTGACAGAAATGTTCACAGCTGATGTTTTATTCATGTTATGCTGAATCACATTTGCGGATTTCATTCCTCTCTCTGCACACTATAGAAAAAA
The DNA here is from genome assembly GCA_029783725.1 of Acanthurus tractus. Classification (NCBI taxonomy): domain Eukaryota; kingdom Metazoa; phylum Chordata; class Actinopteri; order Acanthuriformes; family Acanthuridae; genus Acanthurus; species Acanthurus tractus. The sequence goes on from JAQNCA010000007.1 coordinate 22,179,206, forward strand.
AGGAACTCTGAACAAAATTTTAAAGAACAAAATTCTGCAAATTCTAAAGATAGGCATTTAAACTTGAACTAAAGTTTAAACATTAAAAACTTTAAATCCTTACTTCTATAAACTCAAATCCAAGTTGACATGGCCAATAACTTTTCATTTGAACAAATTTAAAGTTACAGTATTAGTAAAATTTGCTAATTTGGATTGTAATGCCTTGCTTATCCACCAATCCATTTTATAACTTAACTCTAATAATTATTCTGATACCATTTATACGTGTTTAAGAGAGAAAAATAGATACTTTGTGGGACAGAGGGCTTAATTCCTCATTAGGGTTAGGGCATTAGGCATATAACATGTCATTTATATGTCTTGGAACAATTGCATTTTTGCAGCGTATTGTGCTAAGTTGTGTACTTCAATTATGCCATATAACATCAGTGTTAAACTCAGAAAAGCCCGTAATATTATTCCGGGTTATTTTGTCAACTGTTGTTCCCTTTAGAGGCATAAATTACATTTTGTGCTTTTAAAGCATCCATTTTTATATTTGTTAGCTAAGAGTTGGGTGTGTAATTACTATTTCAGTAAATATTTAATTGAGAGAAATTCAAGCTGAATTCAGTTATTAGTATAAATATTGATCTTTTCTGATAGCTTGAAGTTTAATATTCACTCCACTTCATCTTTTGAACTTATTAGAGTATTTAGCTCACATTATAATGACTTTTCAGTGCATTGTCTTGCAAGTGCTACACAATCGAGAAACAGTCCACGCATATTTTCTCTTTTCTTTCTCTGTTTTTATTTGTTGTTTGTTTTTTCAGACACCTATGTATTGAAAATAATTTTAAGTGCTGCCTCTAGAGGATGCCTATGGAACTTTAGAGTTTTAGGCCTCTTATCTCTTTTATTGAGGATGGTGATATAAAATCAGACTGCCTGGAACATTTGGTCTGTTTCAGGTCTGTTATCACCAGGGCTTAAGTCTGGGTGAACTTTTTTTTTTTAAATATTTGATGCATCATGAGTTGCCTTCATCCAAAATTATCCTACAAAGCTTGAAAATTTCTATCATGTTACAAAGTAGTGCTTGCCTTCCTGTTCGTTAGGTTGCTTTTTAACTTTGTCTCTCCACGTATGTAATTAAAGTGTTGGCCCTTGGGCCAGTTCCCTGTTGTGCAGGTCAGTGGACAGCCTTTTAATGCCACTAAGCACAGATGGCAAAATGTTTTTTAGGAATCACTCCTGCACTCCCTTTTCTGCTCTTTGATGGTGTGCAAGAGAGACAACTCAACTGCTGATGAAAATGCTTTGCAGGAGCAAAACTACAGTGTGTTTTTAAAGCCTTTTGTTGCAATAAAATTCATTAATAGCACCACGCACCCGAAAACAAGCTACGCTATGGTATTGCAAGGGTAGGCAACAATTGGATTGCTTATATCCAGTTCTCAATTAAGCATGACATGTAAAAAATCTAAAGCAAACTTGGAATCGAATACATGTAAAGATACATTTTTTTTCATTGTTCTTGTTATTTCTTTAATTATGAAGTAACTTTATAACTGTAATGTACCATCGAAAGGTTTTTTTTTTTAAATCTAGAATATTTCTATGAGAGGCGCAATGGAAATAATAAATGAGAGAAGGAAATGGAGATAAAGATCAATCATCATTTAATATACTTTAAAGGTGTTCAGCAGTATCTCACTTCCATTAGATAAAGGGACTCGCAAGACACAGTTAAGAAAATTAATGGTCAAAATCTGTGCAGCAAAGGCTGAGATATTATTCACTTATTGACTTTGTATGGGCTTTATAAAAAATCAAAAGTTCTCACAATGCAACTGAATGTGATCTTTGATTTTGTTGTTTACACGTGAAATAGACCAAACGGTAGAAATAAAAAAATTTTCATTTTTATGGCATGTGAGCATCGGCAGCTGTGTGATAGCAGAGTCTGTTGGACACGGTAAAAAAAACTGTACATTGACAACACTAAACACATTCAGTTGGCATTGTATTTCTATGGATGTCTTTCAAGTGAGCTAAAGCACATAGATCAACATTCTGTGAAATGCTCATTAGATCAGAAGAAAGAGCCTTCTTTCATTTCAATCTATGCACAGTATTTCATTTCTGCCATGAGCATGCTGCAGCTGCTTGAACATATTGCCAGGTCTACTTTTGAACTGTACACAGATTCAAACTCCCCTTTCATGCTAGCTGTAAACATGTCCTGCCTTTTAGTATGGATCATATTTTCCAAGTTTTAAAACAATAGTCGAGTGACCATATTCACATTAAACTGGTTAAAATGGCAGGCTGAAAGAACTCCTAAACTCTTACTTATTTCCCAGAAGACATTTTCTTTTATAACAACCATTTTTACAGACTGAGTAGTACTCAAAAGAACAAGCAAACTAACTTCTGTTTGTATACAGCTGTGGGTCTGAATAAAAGCAGGATTTATTTAAAAAAGAGAGAAATGATTCTAATCTGGTTAGTAGTTAGTGTTTTTGATTTTTCTGATATGCTTATTGATATTCATACACACTGATAAATATATAATTCTGTCTTACTGCGTAGCTGAAGGAAAAGGTGCAAGTGCATTGTGTGCAGCTGGACAGCAGAGAGTAGGGTCCTATACTGGGAGCCCAGCTGCAGTAATTGATTTCTGCTGCCACACTAGGGCTAAATGACTGGGATTAGTGGACTATGAACAAGGCCTATTTATTATTGGGATGCTCATGATTAGCTCGTTACTCAGCTCACTGAGGCTCATCTAGCCGCCTGTCACAGGAGAGAGAGGGAACAGTGTGCGGATGTGTGTGTTTGCGTGCAGATTTAAGCCCATGTAGTCAATAGGCCTCTTCTACATGTATTATAGCAGAGAAGCCCGAGGAGTTAGCGAAGCCATTCACAAGAAATCCTCCAGCATTTAATACAATGATACAGAATGTATAGTATCTAAATAGACCGAGGCTCAGCTCAGGCCCCTCTGCTGCTCCATGTATTAAAAATGTCATTTATATTAACACAGCCCAACAGCAATACAACAAGGTAGGAAAAATACAAGCCATTTGTTATCTCTTACAGCCGAGTGTAGACGTAAGCCCTTACTGTGCCTCTGTGATGGTGCTGTTTTCTCTCACTGTGATACGAGGGGAATAGCAAAAAATATGCGACTCAATGTCAAATGAGGAAAAAAAATGAAGAAGGCATGAGAGAAAGAGAGGTGGTGGGGTTGGGGGGTGATTTTGCACTGGGAGCCACAGTTAATTTCATGCTCTGCATTTTATTGTCATGCTTCAGTAATTGTGCCTCAGTGGCACATGAACGGCAGCACACTCTGCCACAAGCCAGCGGATACTCAGTATCAGCAAGGATCAGTGGAGCCACTGTTCATATAAGCATGCAGAATATGCAAACACACACGCGCACACACACACACACACACACACACACACACACACACACACACTATACACCATAGACTGTACAGTAGAGTTTACGATGCCTGTTGTGTTTAGTCATTTTCTCTGACATTTTGCAAAATATCTCCTTTAAGTACGTGACATAGAAACATTAAAACATTACCGAAATTAAACACGAAATAATATTTTTTCAACTTTAGACATATTTTTTGACATGCAAATAGAATAATGTAACAGAGATGCATATATCCCACTTTTCCTCACAGTACTCATTCAGATATCTTAACAACACTGCATCTTTAGATACAGAATACCGATCAGATACTTGTGTTTGGGTCAAAAAAGTATAAATTAGACAAATTATTGAGTCAAAGGAAGCCATTCCACCTGAGAAAACTGGTCATTTAACTTGTAACACAGCACTTCTTTAATTTAGATTCATACACATATACTACAGGAGTGCAACACATTTTCATAATAATTATTCTTGAAGAGGAACAGTCAGGGTTTTTCCCACAAATTCTTCCTGACGCTCAATTCACTCTGGAACATTCAGTCTACTAATTGCACTTACATTGCACAGGGGCAGTCACTGATTGTGCAAACATCATCACTCATGGTCAAACAGCATGTACCCATAATAACTATCTGCATAAAATAATTGATATGTAGAAAGAGTTGAATCATTTTAGAACACAATGAAACCACTAACAATGCAGGAAGAAACATCAAATGAGATGTATACGTCACAGTGCATGCTGGGAGGTTTTCCCTATATGACGCCCACGCTATAGTATAAGCTCAGGTAAATGACTTTTATTAATGGGTTGACTAAAATTTCAAATACATCAGTTACAAATTTGATTAATAGATTATGTGCAATAAATAACAGTTAAGCAATACAGAGCACCAAAAGTGCAGAAATGATCTGCACTGACTAAATTATCATCATTCTTTTCATTAGTTTCATTATTTTTACTAATATTATTATTATTATTATTATTTGCATCAAATTACAGGTTTGAAAATTAGTTTAATCTTTACAAATCTGTTCCACCATAGGTTTTACCTAGAGACAAAAAGGAAATTAAACTTTTTTTCTTTTTCCATTTTGTTAACTTATCTTATCTTAACTTTTTAAAATCAAACAGTACTGGTTCATTTTATATGAACTCTCAAACAAAATAAATCAAAACAACGGTTATCAAATACATTATAATGCACATTTAAAAGTTAGTTCTGAGCGTCACAGCAAAGCTTTAGTACATTCTGCCTCTGGGGGGCTCTGAAAGTTCAAAAATGATTTCTAAAAATTGACTGAATATTTTCTGTTGTGGTTGTGGTTGTGGTTGTTGTGGTTGTTGTGGTTGTTTTTGTTGTTGTTGTTGTTGTTGTTTTTATATAAGACAACATGATCTATGGTAGTGTCCCAGTGTTGTTTTGATTGATCAGAGGGCTGGGTTGTCCGAGCTGCAATAAGCAATCAGGAACTAAAAAGGTTCTGCTTGCCACAAAAACTTGGTCAGAAATAAACAGAAGGTCCTTAAGACTGTGAATAATCCCTGCCAACAATCTCACATGCTACCAAAACTGATCCACAGATTGCTTTTTTTGAATTTGGCCAAAAAAAAATGAGGCAGCAATGACATTAAATGTTATGTCTGACTGTAAAAACAAAAAAATTGTAGCAAAGAAGGCACGTGAAAAGCGTTCTTTAACAAGAAAATGTAAGACAGTGAATATCATGACGGGAAGCTTAGACGAGAGAACAATTACACTTTCTACAGAGTGTCTGTTGTAGCGGATCAGTTTAAGCCAGCGTACACAGAGGAGAAAATGGTGTTGAGACGAGCAGAGCGTGACAGGGAAGGAACAAGAAGACGGGACATAGTTGCTACATCATCGGATCAGGCAGAACACCAGCCAGACGACAGCTGCTGGTGTTACTGTGCAAACCACAACAGGGTGCTTTTGCTGCCATAAATAGAATTACTGTGCATGTATATGTGCATTTGACTTTAGAGACTTACATTTTTGTCTTCAGACATGTAAAACAGGAAAAGAACTTTATTAGCTTTCCTTTATTAATAGTTTACACAGCTCTAACTGGGAGTGCAGGTATACCAGCAGCTGCAACAGCCTGTTCTTTCCTCCATTAAAAGCGTATTTATATATTAACACTGGTATGTTTTGTTATTAAGTGTTGGTACTTCAGGGGCTTCACATACGTTCCTTTTTTTGCTTGTTTTTTTCTTTTTTGGGGGGGCTTTGACGTCCGTTGATTGTGCGTTCCTCCTACTAATGTGGTCACGCCCATGTGTGTTTGTGCCTGGAGATGTTGCTTGTACCTGAATTTGTGTTCTGTTTTCAGAAAAATTGAGCCCTGTGTGTTTTCCTCCTTTCAGACAGACACTCATCTGACTTTTTCCACACAATGAAAATGTAATCAAGGGGACTTGACACCTGCCGGAGCTTATAATCCATCACATTGGACACTTCACAGATGGAGCATAATACAAACAGCTCAAATCAATTCTGGCCTTATCAGATTTTCTTCAATGCATACTCACTCTTTTATGATTTGGTTTGGTTTAACACACCCAGCTCTTTGAACATTTACTCAATGTGACAGTATTTTCTTTTTAATTTTGAGATTCCAACATTCATTTAAGTAGGGAGTAGGTTAAAGCACTACAGCAAACACAGTTTTCAGGATATTCTGGTGCTATATTTTCAAGAGACTACTATAATGGGCAATTATTTAGGTCTCAAGTTTTTCACCATAAGATATATTGCCACAATCCTTGATTATGTCACAATAAATGTATAGACAGAACTCACAATGACAGCACTGCATACAACACACCTAAACTTACCATTGATTTCAACACCCACTGACAATGCAAGCGACTTTATTGTATAATGACAAAAAATGTCAAATGAATGCCTTTCATCAAACTAGCTCTTTGCAGAGATGGGAGGCCCCCTACACACTAGACAATTTTGAGCCCAAATATGGGCCTGATTTGCACCACTCAGCTGCCACGGCTTGGTCTCAAACGATTATTTGTCCAAATAATCCTCAAGTGTGTTGTGTCAATGAGATTATATTTCTGCTTTGGCGCCTCCCTGATCTTGAATCGTATGTTAGATATTTATAATCCCAGGTTGGGCTACCTCTGACAGAATATCCCAGATAGCCAATGAGAGCAAGCATCATCAGCCAAATGTTGCACACTTTAACAGTTACAAACTCAGCGTAGACAAAGAAAACTGCGCCCCGAGCTAAATGGGATGTTAACAGAGAATACAAGCTCATCAATTTATGGCAAAAATACAATCAAGTACTTATGTTTTGCTTAATGCAAAACGTTTGATCACACGAGTGCCTGTGCGATCTGTGTGCATTCAGGGGATTACAATGTTAAAAAAAAAAAAAACAGTTGGAACTATACTGGTGTCAGTGGTCTCTCACCTTTCTAAAAAAAAATAAGATTTGTTAATCATCTAGTGTGTGGAGGGCCTAACTGAGTCCTTCTCAGATCCACCCCCATGTGAATATTGGAGTATTTGCTGTTGATTCCTTCTGAAGCTCAGAAGCCCCAGTAATGGTAATCTAAATAGCACAAAAAAATGAAGAAAACCAAAAGAAAAGGCTATAATTCAGTCCAGAATGGAGCAGGATTTTCTTTTTCTAAAGGTTCTGCAGGAAGAAAGCGGAGTCAGTATTGTTAAGTCTTCTAAACCCAACATCTGTGTGAACTTCCAAAACCACCAAAAGTCTCAAATACAAGCTTAAATTTTAAAATATGACAAGTAAATCCAAACAACAAAAGTAGGAAAAAGCCAACGTTTGTCTGGTACGCAAACTAGAACAAACTTGAGCAAACTTGAGCAATTTATTGTTTCCAATATTGAATAAAAATTCATGTCAAACAAAAACTGTTCTAATTCTATTATAATTAAGACAACAACTGTCTTTGAAACTGACAAAGCTGTGATGTTTATGTCATAAATCCTGTCAGGAATTTTCCTTCTTTTTGTTTTGTTTTCCTCAAGTGGATAAGTCGGCCTTTCTTTGCTTAAAAAATGCCTTGAAAATGTACATCTGGTGTCTGACCTCTAATATTGAAAAAAAAAACAACTTGAGGCCTGTTTTGTCACACATTTGGGGGAAGTCTGAGCTAACATTTAAACACTGAACCCAGAACACCTGGCTGAGACCAACTCCTCTACTACAGAATCTTCACCTTTTTCATCATTTACAGTAACACTGGAAGTTACACAAACTGCTGTGAGCCGTCTGTTTAAAAAACACAGACTGTGTCTGCAGACTCTGACCAGGTGTGTTTCCAACACAGAAAATCAGATGATTCCTGGATTAAAACAAAAGCCAGAACAAAAAGTAAGTGGAAAACAGCCTTAGTCTGGCATGAGACCTAATTCCCTCAGTCCTCTGTGTTTTCTTTTGGCCATCTAAAAAAATTTAGTGAATATGGATCATATGCCATTCCTGGTGCAATGTTTTTTGAATTCCTCGAGAGGGTAAAGCTTGCAGATTGATGAAAAAGCTCCCATAAGCACATTAAAGATTGTGTGCAGCAGTGTGCAGTGTTTGCAGCAGTGTGCAGTGTTTGCAGCAGTAACAGCAGTAACATGCAGCACATGCTGTGGAGGGACCACACTGTTGGATTGTTGCTGACACAGCTAAAAAGTCTAATAGGCAGAAATGATTATTTGACTCTCTGTCAAATTTATTTCCAATGATTTGTTTGGTTCCACTTGTGTGAAATGTACTGGGATCAGAGTTCTACTCCACTTCAACAACTCCTTTTGTCTAAAAAAACAAACAAACAAAAACTAAAAAGAAATATGGCAGCAGTTTTTCTGGAAACTTGGTGATGCAGATAAAGCCAATTATGGACTTTAAAAGTACAGTCATTCACACACCTCGGTGTTTAGAGATTGATGCCTCCATTCTTTTCAAAGCACTGCAAATGATTGTCAGATCTGATGACAAGATGATACACTGAGCAGTAGCTACACCATCAATGAAACAGCCTATGTTTTCCTGTAGGACTAAAGAGCACTACACTAAAAACACCCAAATCATTTCACTGTCTGTGTGAGATGTTTACAGTATTTCTTTGGGGAAAAGATCTTTTAGTTTCACAATATCTCTAAAATGCTTCACACTCTGAAATATCATTTCGACCTTTTTATCAGTATTTTTAAGTTTTTGCACAGTAATGTAATGTACTGTAGATTTCTGTTATCAGTTTTGCATCGCACTTTTGGCAGTTTATCCAAATCTCAACAGGTTTTCTAGCTGATGAGATTTAGACAGAGAAATTTCAAAACTACAAATAGTATTTATTTTAAGACGGTATTTTTTGTGATACTTAATTTGTTGAATAGAGTTCAATTTCAGTCATTATACCTCAACTTAAACATATTTAAAAGAACAACTCGGAGTATCTCGTGCTTTGTGGCTGTGGCATAATAACTGCAGAATTCAACTGATTTATGTCACAGTATTTGCCACAAGCTGTGCTGCAACATGTTGAATGAGCTATATGGAAAAGTAAAATCGAGTATAGGCTGAAAAAAATGCAGCTCTAGTTTTTTTCATTTATGACACATCATTTTTGAGTGACCACTCCTTGAAAAACATCAAATGTTGTAATCTATAAAGCTCCAAGGCACTGTGCCAGCTGCTGTTTGGATCCATCGCCCTGGGCGGCACAGTGAGAGCAGCAGTGACGGAGAAATGGAGTATTTGTGCTGCTGCTGGAGATCAGCTTGTCAGCGATGATCTAACTACAGCAGGCAGCTGGGAAGCAAATGTTAAACGTTCCCTCCTCTCCATGTCCCTCAAGGATTTTCCCACCTCAGACTTGTTTAGCTGATAAGCTGCTGCCATGAGCTCGCCAAGGTCAGCAGTTATCTAGCCCCACCCCAGTATTTACATACTGTGTCCCTCAGAAGAGCCGGAGCTCGAGGAGTTGTGGTGGGCACTTATCTGAGCTGAGTACCCTCCCTTTTTCCTGTGGGAGAACAGCAGTGCTGATATACTGAGGGATGTAGTCAATGCTGACATCTGCTGGAGGGAAGCTGAAGTTGCGTTTTGCCTCATAATAAAATCATGGGTGGCTTGAGTGTAAGAGCTAATTTCTGCAGAATCTGTGTTTCAATAGGTCTTAAGGAAGTATTTTTGCCCAAACCATATGAGAACAACCAGATGTAAGATCAAAAAGGAAATACTATCCATCTATCCATCCATCTATCCATCCATCCATTCATCTATTCATCCATCCATTCATCCATTCATCCATCCATCCATCTGTTTTTTTACATCCATTTTGACAAAAGTATACTTAAGCCTGACACATTTACTTAACAGAAGAAACTGTTTTCTCATGGGGAACACACTCTAAATAAAGGGGCCACTTGTTATCCATCTTCATTGTGTATTGAATGTATTGATTTAAGCTGAAGGCTATCAATCAAGTTTAAAAAAAATCTTTGAGGAAAAACAGCTGAAAAACGCAGCAGAAACATGTTCAGTGTAAACAGGACGGGTTTTTTATACTTTGGGGGCTAATGCAGTTTTCACCAATGAGATGAATGTATCCTTTGGGTAGGTGCACTGCATCCAGGTAGTAATTCAAACTTGTACATTGTTGTCTAGTGAGTCTGTGGCTTTAGAGTGGATGGGTGTTTTATGGCAACGCCACATTACAGTGACAACAATGGCCTGAGACTCATCATAGCACCTTATCCGGACTCCATTCACCGGGTCATTTTCTGCTGCATATTCAGGACCAAGTCACTTTGGCAGCAGGCTGTGTAATCCAGATGTCCCTCCTGCAGTGCCCTCCATCTCCCTCTGTGGAAACTATGAGGTGTTCCCAGGCCGAACGTTTGCTTGCCAATGGCAGTACTCAGAGAGCCTATGAAGAGAAGCTCCCAGGACTCATCAGATGGAAGAACCATCTTACCTGGCTACTGTCGATGAGAGGGAACAGCAGCTCTGCTCAGTTTACTCTTCACAACAAAGACCAGAACAACACCCACATCACTGCAGATGGTGCATCAATCCACATGTCGATCTCACACTTCAGCTGACTCTCAACTAAACCCCAAGACCCCAAGAAACCTGAAGCCCTTTACCTACAGCAGCAACTCACCTCTAACCCATAGAGAGCAGTCAACTGTTTTCCAGCAGAGACCTGTGGTGTTATACACAAAAACAGTGTAAACTCACAACTTGTGTGACTGTGAATGTCTTGAGGTTTGATCCGACAACAGTAGTGTTTCTGAACTCTCCCTGAGAAGTGCTACTGAAGTGAACCCTCCAACCAGTTCACACACTCTGTGGGTGAGTGAGTCAGCTTAATGACGGATATTCAAAATATAGAGGAACTTATTGTTGCAGTAGCTGATGCAGAAGAAAGATTTTTTTCCTCTGGTGAGAAGTCACTAATTTCCATCAGCGGAGCCTTTGATTTCCTTCCCTTCGGTGCCTTCATGTCACTGTGACAAGCTCAGACACATTCATTGTAACAGGGCTAAACGACAACTCTTTATCTGTAACCTTGGGGTGGTGTTAAAAGAGAATTTGCATGATACAGTGCAGATGTGCCAAGTGAATCGGCGTTTTGTTCTCCGTTTCATCTCAGCCATGAAAAGCCACCTTCAAAATGGCTGCTTCCCCAAATCAGCTTTATGCTCCTGCCTTTTTCTCATGCAGCTGAGGAGGCAAGGGGATCATTAGACATCAGTATCTGTTTGTCCTCGCTGTCACCAGTTCATCATCTCCCCCCTCCTCCTCCCTCTCAATCTCCTCTTTTCACCCTATTCCCTAAAATAACCTTGTGACTTGTAGTGTACTTCTGTCTCCTCATGAAGCTGCTGACAATTTGCTTTACAATCAAAGAGTCAGTCTCTTTGTGTGCCATCACAGCATTTGCCCAAAAGGAAAAGACTGACATAGAGACAAGCACTTAATCATAAAATATATAATTTTATATATTTGATTACTTTTTGGGAAAAAAAAAAACATCATGGGTGAAAAAAGGGAATCATCAGCTCTGTAAAATTGTACTCTTGCAATTCTGTCTCTTACACAGCAGTAATGCACACATGTAAATCTGCTTTGCCAAATAAGAATTTGAAGAAAACATCAATTTTGTAGTTTATTTAGACTTTAGTCAAGAAAGGCAACACATACTAAATTGCTAAAGATTGGAGATTTTCATACATCAGATTTATCTCACATTATCACAAAAGTCACAAAAACTTCATACAATAAATATCTCACATAATGTCTGACTATAAGCACATATATTAAGTGTAACAGCATACTGTTTGCCTGTGAGCAGGACATGGACCTCCACACAAAAGATGATGATGATGTCACTGATGCCAGTGTTCAGTGGTTAAGAAGCTGCGGTTGGATTGCAGAAAAATGATGCTTATCTCTCTGTTCATCCTTTTTTAAAGTTCTCTTTCTTTGATAATTTTTTCTTTGTAAACTGTGACAACACTGAGACTCCCGATCGATGACGCTCACTCATCAGACTGGCAGTGAAGATTGTCATGTTCTTTTGGTTGGAACACCGTGAATGCTCACAAACATGCCTCTGTGTAGCTCAAACTTCCTGTGGTCTCAAGGTGTAAAACACACGTCACATCATACACGTGTGCATGTATGTGACCAGCATGTGTGAGCAAGCTCAATTCTTCCATCAACAACAAACACAACACAATACATAACAGAAACTGGCACAGGGTCCGGTCAGGATTTACTCAGTTTGGTTTAAATCAAGGTCTTTCATTGCATAACAAAAAACTCTCTGGCTGCTCCTTATTGTTCCTTGGTGCTCTAACTTTATGTTGAGTTTTTGCTCGGTACAAAACCAATTCATGCTCTCTAACAACCAGCAACATGACAATGACAGCGACAACTGTTTCAGTGGAGTGAGTCCCCAGGATCAACAGCTGGTCATTGCAGGTTGTCCCAAGACATCTGAGTAGGTTCCCCATAAAATATGGTTCTTCACAGACTGTAGTCTTACAATTGTTTTTCATGCTATGTGGTAAGAGTTATGATTATATTCATAATAAACAACGACAAAAAGGTTTCAAAATTGCTCAGGGATAAAAATTTCAATACCTAATATTAAAAAGTGTCATAATAAATATTTTGTTTATATAAACTGGCTAACTTGAGACATCCATCTGACAGTTGCTGGTTACCTGCTGACGGAGGCTGAAACCAGAGGTAGTGTGGTTGGTAAACATTTTTTTTGTCATTGTACACACAGCAACGCAAGAGCAACAGCAGAGCAGGCTATAGACTTTATAATAAGGCTGCCTTATGTCACCCCTAGCGCCAAACTGGCTTGAGTTGACCTTCTTGACAGTGTTGGGAGCAGCCCAGCAGGAGAGACACGCTGTGGTGTGCAGAGATACTATGACTGAACTGAGAGCAGGTCACACACTCCGACCTTCTCTGGCTATGTGGAAATCTGAAGTTTTTACATCGCAAATGACGAACAACAGGCACCCAACCCTCCACCCTCCTTTAATTCTTGCCCTTAAGCCTCAGCCAGGGTCCTCATGCATTATTCAAGTGAGTTAAGTAAGCTACATTTAATTCCCCAATCATCTGTTGGCATGGCTTGTAATGAGATGCTGATAGTGTAGATAACCCAAACTCCCAGAGAGGGGAAGAAAAGCAGGGAAGCAATCGGTGAGACACAGAGGAGAGGCATGTCAGTTTAGAGATATGAAACAACCCTCATCGCCCAGCACCACGTTTTTGGTCATGTTTGGTTTTAACTAATTTATATTTTAATTTCTTTCAGTTTTTGCATTTAAATATATACCATTAGCACAGTGCTGAAGAGGTTACCTGAAAAGACTGATACTGTATATACATTATGCGCTATATATATATATACATATATAAATATATATGCACTCCATATGTGTGTGGGGGGGTTGTATGCATATATATAGACAAGTGTGAGAAAGCTGCATGGCTGTGCTCTGTGGAAATGAAAAAGTGCAGCTATCAGTGGCTTCGTTTCCACTGGATGGTTCTGAAGTGAATGTCCAACAAGAACAAAACCCGCTGCTTGCTGGAGTTTCAGAAGCAGCCTTCATGAGAAATGAACTGTAAAATACCTGCTCTATCCACCTTGAATTTATTTCATATCTTTAATTTATTTCACACACTGACTGATTTAATAGTTCATGGATCGTATCAGTGGAATGTTACATTTATGGGAAGTCATCAGCAGTGGGAATGTCAGGACCACTGCTTCTGGCCATCCAGTGCCACTGCTGTATAACTAGAACAAGAGCTGCCGCAACAGTCGTTTTTTTGGTCAATGTAACCGGTGCTCGGATGGAAAACAGCCTTTCATTAAGACGCTGCACTGGTGGGAATGCCTTGCCTCGGGTCCTGGTGCGGTAAAGAAATGCAATGCAGGTGGGACGGTGTGAATTACTTATCTAAGATTCTTAGGGCTTATCAGACACCAAGACACTGCACAGAGCTGCAACACTGTGAAACTAATTTCTACAACTCTGGCAAACATCTTATCTCAAATCAGGTAAAACAGGAGTAATTAAAAGGCTGCGTTGTAGATAATGTTTCACTACAGGAAAAGTGCAGCCATGGTCAGCTTTTTTTTCCCCCAACAACCCTGTATTTTGTGTCTGGAGCCAATATGTTTATTATAAAGGCCCCTACAGTCAGCTAAAAGGGGCTGCAGCTTTGTTTTTCTATGCAAAGGTGCTGTCTGTCAAAAAACAACTTTTAAGATTGCTGTAACTGGCTATCTCGTTGCAGTTTTCTCAACAGTACCAGTACAAACTAAATATTGTAAGAAGAAGCAAGAGGTCAAGAAGTCTGACCAGGAGCCACAGAGCTAACAGGGCTGCACGCTCTGCTAAACAACTACTGTAAACTCATATCTATTAATGGATGTACTTTATGGCTGCTGTACAATCCCTGTAGAGAAAGAGGTCAAGTATTTGAAACTATGGTATTATAATATAATTGAGCAAAGGCTGAATATCCTGTAAACAGTTTGGTTCTGCTGCAACATATTTCAGAGTCAAATATCAGTTTTTATGATCTCCTGCTGTTTTAAAGGCATTCATATACAAATTGGTCAGCTTTGAGAATCTTTGAGACACATTATTGAAAAAAATATGTGTATCAGTACTATACTCCTAACTCTGATTGAATAGGTCACAATCAGTTTTCATGGCAGTCATGTTTTCAGTTGTATTGTGATATACTAATGACTTGTTCCACAGATGTTTGCTTGAACTTTTACATTTAGTCTCTTTCATAAGGAGATATTCACAGATGCGTCGCACAGTTTTTACTCTAGAATAGAAGATCTCATATACTGCTCCTGCTTAGAACCACAGAAAATTCATTTCTATGGATGTCTTGGTGCCACTGGACCGTCATCATAAGTGCTTCAAACAACCATACAGCAATGATCAGTGACTAATGATGCTCCGTCCGTTCTGTGTGAACAGGTGCAAGACAATTACTCTTCAGTGGGATTGACTCTCAGTGACATACACAATCCATCATATCAAATTCCACATATAAACACAAGGGGAAAACAGAAGGAAAACAGCAACAGGGACTAAAATGACAAAGTGGTGGATAACAAAGATTTTCGGAGCAGAAGTGATCCATATCAGTGAGTGGATAAAGCCTATAGAGCCTACAGAAATTAATAAACAACATGTTTTAAATAATCCTCCAACAGTAAAAGAAAAAACTCTATTAAGTTGAGCTAAACCTTTACCCTATCTGTCACAGACAAGGCTCAGCTATCAAAAACACTGGCACGAATTATCATCAGAACAGCTTTAACTATGGATTTGAAAGAAAAAGCATTAACAGTATGAGCAGTCTATCAAAGATGACGTAACCTCAGAGATAGCCTTGCACATGCTGTTGGAAAACAAAAAGTAAGACGGCCTTGTTAAAACTTTGCCACAAATGCAGAGGATGAGCTGCATGTAATGTGGTCAAGGAAGGTTACTACTTTAATCATCCTCACTCTGGGAAAAGTATCTTATCAATGATGTTCAACTTCATGTCCCAAAGGATTAAGTGATCAGACTCCATTGCATGTCGTGTTTCAAGGAGTTCTGGGATTTTGTTGACCTTATGGTACACGAGATATAAGTATTTCACATGTTTTGCACAGTTTTGAATGATTCATGAACGCAGTAAGCCTGATGATTTTATTCAATAGATATGCAATTCCTCTGAACGCCTTCTAAATAGATTCAATTATGTGTCAAGTTGTCTTACTTGTTCCCCGTTCTCTTTTCAGTGGTGCTGAGCACAGCACATCCACAGCAGCCTGTGGATTTTTTTTGTCTTTCCAAAAACTTTAGAGTTCAGAAAGAGAGAAAAAAGAAATATACAAAAAAACCTTTGAACTTCTCCTTCTTGAAATTTCTAAAAGAATCAAAGCTGCAATGCACTGGGACAAACTGTGAGGCCTGTGTGCCCAACACAAGAGTCATGATCACATCACTTACGTCAGGTACCCTTGCACCGGCTTTAAGCTTCACCAAGGCTGTGGCTTCATACATACAGACTGCAGAGCTGGGGCAGATATATACTGCTGTTACTTGTTAACAGGACCTGGTGTTGCAGCCTGGAGCCGCTGGCCTCGTTCCACAGTGGCACACAGTCGTTTCCATGCTCACAAAACAGACACAGAGCTGTTCACTCCTCTCCTGGAGGTCACTGTATACATGTCAAGTCCACTAATACATGATTGCTGTTGATTACATGACTCCATCATGTGTTTACGTAAAGCATTTACATAAAGTTTTGGTCAGTTGAGAGCATCTCCTGGCAGGGTGGAGAGACAGCCTCTGCTCAGTTCACCTGCTGACATACAGCTCCTGATGTTCGCTCTTAAATTCACGTAGAGATGCTCCAATACTGCTTTTTTCTTCCAAACACTGATTCCAAAGTCTGAACTTTGCGTATATCTTTTATAGCACTGGTATCGCATCTGTATTGAAAGTTATTTAATGACAAATATCCAATTTTTAAGAGCTGCTTAACAAGAGTGACTTGTTCAGATGTTATGTTATGGATGTTCTTGAAGTTTCAAATATCACTTGCTTTTGATCGAAACTGGTGCCTTGTTCAGTAAAATATCTGTTAAGATGCACAAAGGTTAAGATGCTGCTGGCAGATAGTAGGGACCCATTTCAAGCAAAAAATAAATAAATAAATAAAATAAACGAGTATAATCTATACATTATCTTGTATTTTATTAAGTAGCAGAGGCTTTACAGATATTATCTGTATTGATTTGTAAATCAACTCTTGTTTCTTAACCTTGTGAGTTAAGTTGTGGAGATGATCAGTTGCATCGACACAGGTGCACATCAAGATCTAGCAAACTGCAAACATTCCATCAGCCTCATCTTCTTTCATCCACTAACCCTGAGTGACAGGGACATTTCCCTAAACAAAGGCTGTTGTGTTTTCATGTGGAGCTGAGTGACAATGAAGAGATGAAAATCTCTGCTCCAACATCAAACTGTAAAGCAAACAACATTCTGTTCTCACTGTTAATCAAGTGTTAAATCCACACATTACACAAGTGCTTCAGTTGGGTGTGAATCCACAGCGTGTTGCTGAGCTCAGACAAATCACAGCAGAACTTAGCTAGCTTCAGAGGACAAACAGCAGTCCATCTGTTCTCTCATTGCAGGGCATGGTCCTCCTCTCATCCAGCTCTCTTTAGAGTGCTCCCATGCTTGTTCTGTGATACACTCTAATTGGCTGTAAATGGCCCCTCGGCTCACTCAGTGCAGTCTTGATGAGCCTGGAAGACTGCTTGCTTAAGTGGCATTTGACTGAAGCTCTTCATGAGAGGCTGAAAGCAGCTCTGCTGACAGATGAACATGAGATAAACACTAACAGGACGGCGAGAAAGATTGGATGCAGCGACAGGAGCTCATTTACTGTGCAGTTAAATGTGTCTCTTGTGACAAGGAAGATCGGAGGGCACTGACATGATGGCTGCATATTGAATATATCATTATTTCATTTTTGCCTGTTGCCAGCAGGGAAAAATATACTTTATTACTGGTAAAGAAGGTCCTCCTATTTCAGACTAACGCAGTGTAACATAATCTAATCTCATAGTTCTGAAATAAATCCCGCCATAACAGTTCTGGCGTTTGGCTTTTGTTGAAACTGCTTGGGAAAGTTTATTGATTATGTGAACTCTATTGACATGAGACACTGATCATTAATAATCGATGTCAATCTTCCATCTTATTCCCAGTTTGACATGCAGATTACTACATTTCAAAGCCTAATCCCTTAAATAATTCATTTGTGATGTAACAAGATTCAGAGCTTCAATACTTGCAGTGAAAAAATTCTAAAAAACTGCCATTGTACTGCTGTTTCGACAGTGCTGCTGGAGCCAGGGACACAGCGTATACAGCAGCAAGTTTTCCTGTCTGCCGTTAAATGGCCACAGAAGAACACGTACCAACGCAGAAGATAAACACAAGTCATGACAAGTACAGCTGTTGTGTCAGCGATGTCAATATGATAAACAGTGAAAGTTGTGTATGAAAATAAGAAACTTTGCTCCTGAAGATTGGAAGATTGCAAATTATGCCAATTCGGATGAAATAGGGAAAAACAGACAACTTAATGATGCACTTCAGACAAATTTCCACATTTTTCCAACTAATTCAAGGTAAATTTTTTCATTCATGTTAACTTTTCACTGAAACCTAAAACATTG
Source organism: Acanthurus tractus (assembly GCA_029783725.1). Lineage (NCBI taxonomy): Eukaryota > Metazoa > Chordata > Actinopteri > Acanthuriformes > Acanthuridae > Acanthurus > Acanthurus tractus. The sequence continues at coordinate 22,197,477 of JAQNCA010000007.1, forward strand.
TATCCACTAACCTGATCCTTAAATACACATTTCCAGCATCTTTGGACAAGATAGCTGGCTTAACTGTGCAGCCAATTTCAACTTTAACAAAGGATGAAGGCGACCATAGTAATAACTAATGTAATGTAGTTACAGCTTGTATAGCAGACTACCATCTTCATCTTTCAGTCTGTGTTGTCCATCACAAAATGTAATCGTGCTGTAAATAAATATCTCAGAACTAATAATCTGTCACTGTGTCAGTAGAGTTTAATCATTCTTGCACTCTGAATATATATATATATATATATATATAGATATAAAATTTGACTGATATTTCTACCAACTGTCCGCTTGTTATAACATAAAAGTAGCGCATACTTGTTAATGTGTTACCAAGAAACTTTTGTTCAACTGGTTCTGAGCAAAAATATAAACATATTTGAAACTGTTTTTGATAATTACTGAGGCCCTAGCTAATGATATAAACTGTCACTTATCATTGTCAATCAAGTGCTTGCGTCAGTTCCAGTCATTGTTATTCCCCTCCCTGTGTGACATTTTTTTCACCTCTCTGTCTTCTGATTAGCCAAAATAAGTAGATAAATAAAAAATAATTAAAAAAAAAAACCTACAGAAAAAAAATCAGCTACATAAAGACACTAAACAAGTGAAGAGCCACCGTGCTTTTGCCTCACCTCTATGACTTTATAATAATTAGGAGGCGAGCCTCCTCTCTGTATTAAATCAGCACCATGCATTAATTCTAATCAGCACGTGTAGCCAAGCTTGACCAGCAGGGCCCAGGGGGCTGTACTTTGTCTCTTTCTCTGTGTGTGTGTTTGTGGGCGTGTGTGTGAGAGAGAGCACTCGCGCGTGTGTGTGTGTGTGTGCATCGATCTTCGTAAGAACTAATTTGAGTTTTAGACCTTGGAAAGTGAGGACATTTTTGGAAAGTGAGGATATTTTCCACAGGTCCTCACTTCCATTCAAAAACTGTTAGAGGGTACAGATTTCGTTTTAAGGTTTAGGTGTAAATTAAGTTTACGTTTGTGTTAATGTTTCATTTAGGAAAACTGTGATGGCTTTGGTTAGGCTAAGGGGCTGGGGAAAGCATCATGTCATAAAAGGGTCCTCACAAGCACAGAAGTACAATCACATATGTCATATGTGTGTGTGTGTGTGGGGTGGGGGGTGGGGGGGGGAGGGGGAGGGGGAGTGG
>JAQNCA010000007.1:22208102-22218137 GCA_029783725.1 Acanthurus tractus
CCCCCCCCCCCCCCCCCCCCCCCCCCCCCCCCCCGCGGGGCTGGGGGGTGTGTGTGCGTGTGCGTGTGCGTGTGCGTGTGCGTGCGTGCGTGCGTGCGTGCGTGCGTGCGTGCGTGTGTGTGCGCACATGTGCCACATAAACAGGGCCAGCCATGCTGAACCATGCTCTTCAAGGCTCACTGCTGCTCTCTCGCTGCAGCAGAGCTCCCTCTGCACTTCCTGTCAGAGCAGGTGGTCTTTAACCTTTGGAGCAGCAGTCTCCTGTGTGAACCTGACCATGCTGTGGCCATTTACCATACGCAATCACAACTCACTCGGTGCATATCAGCTGACATTTACTGTTACTACTATTATCCTTCTAAAGGGGCTTAGCTAACCACAAATGTGTTCCTGTTTGGAGGATTTGATGATGAATTATAAGGGTGCTCCAATTGATCGGCCACTGATTGTTAAGAGCTCATTTACTTGAACAAAGTTTGATCAATAGATCAGAATCATCATCCAGATAATGCAGAAAATGCAGGACAGTTGCCATAGCAAAGCAGCTGTTAACCGCTAGAGCATGAGCATTAACAGTGAAATGCAAGATCAGAATAAGTTCACCGTTTATTATTTGCTGAAGTACTTCATCACAGGTACCAGTTTGAAGATAAAAGTACTTCAAATTTTGAGTTACAGGAACTTTTCATTAGAGTACATACTGTCAAACTTTGTCAGAAATGAGAGTAAGCAGATACAAACAAAGAGGCGAGGCGAGGTTTTCATAGTACACAGATCTCAGTATGAAGACGGGCAACCAGTGATGACCTTCTCCCTAAAGTCAGATGTTGTTTTGCACCAAATCAATTGGTTCAGCACAGCTAAAGCTAGAAACAAAAACCACAGAAGAACCTCTGTGCTCAGCTCTCTATACTTTTATTGTCCGTTAGGTCTAGTGTTGGTTTAGAGTTTCCATCTTTTACATTCCAGCCTTCTGTCACTGTTTGCTGATCCCTCTCCTGTCATATTAGCGCTGTACTTGAACTGTTTATTTCCTGCTCATGCACACTACATAACTTTTGCTACAACTACTGCTACTATTGCTGCTCAATTTTTTTCTATCTGCAATCCAGCAGCAGGCTTTTATTATGAAGCAGAAAAGAGAAATGTGATGTTTCAGTAACTCGGTAAGCAGAGCTTGCTATGTGAATAAAAATGGTAAACACAATGTATAGACGCATTCTGTGCCATTTGAAAACCAGGAAGGAATGAAACAAAAAGAGACATTTACAGTGGATTATTTCAACTGCGGTTCTCAACTCATTATCAGGTTTAACAGCTTCTTTATGTAAAATATTCTATAGAAAGAAAGCATTGTATCTCCACCCCTATGGAAAAACCAGCATTTAGTAAGTATTTGTTTACCTTGGACTTGAGGGCCCAGTACTCCTCTGTGCCAGACTCCACATGTTTGAAAGCAGTCAGATAGTCGTAGCTGATGATCGCCGTCTGCACACAAACACAGAAGTGACACGTCAAGAACTGAGAAGTCAGCGGGAAGACTTTCCTTCAAAACTATTACAATCACCAAATAAGTACAATTACTATGAGTAATACTGCCGATATCAGTTATAATGCCTCATAACTGTTGGCTTGGCTCTGAAAGGGAGCAGGATGAAGGATCCGACCACAGACACAAAGCAAGAGCCAAGTTACTTTACAGCAGTGTTTCAGCATGTTTTCTTTTCCATCTTTAATCAAGAGAATGCTCTTTCAATTTGGAAGCATGATTTTTTTAATTTCACACTCAGATTTTGTAATGCTGGGTTTGCTCTGCTTCAGCACAAACTTTTATGCTTGCATGGATAGATTCCCTGCGCTCAAGCTTCAGCCCTTCTCCTTTTCATTTTCCCTCATCTGTGTGCTTGTGAAGTTTTTGTGATTTTTTTTTTTTTGGTGCAACAAGCCTTTCTAGTTCAGCTAAGTGAGTAAGTATAGGAGGGGGGCTATGCTGGAAAATACATGTGCTAATGTTTTCTAAAACTGGCTCCTTCCACCTGAGGCAATGAACTTATCCAATACCCCAAATAACAAACAGAATTTGCATTAATTAAAAAGCAACATGGTTAAAAAGAATCAGGCTCATTTTTGAATGATCAACAGCACCAGCGCAGCACAGGAGGTTGTTGTCTGGCTCTCCTTGGTTACCTGCTTTAATGAGCCTGACGCTGGTGATCCCGGATAACTGCTGTCATGAAACTGATAATCAGCTGTTTTACAATCCAGCTGCAAGTGCGTCTCAGAGGCACAGTTTTTAATTGCAAACAACATAATAAGAGCCAACAGTGAAGAGCCAAACATGATAAAGAACAAAATTATGTCACCAACAGGAAATTAAGGTTTTTCTCAAGGCAAAAAAATGATATTAAGCAAAGTATAAGAGAAACAATGTCGTCAGAAAGTTAGTAGAAAGCAGGAAGCTGTAAAACACTGAAGAATCTGATGATCCAATCCAGCTTAAGCTGAACCTGTTTCATGACAGCTGAAAACCTGAGTAAAGGCCAAAGATGGCAGGCTTTCCTGCTAAGTTTTTATTGTGACACATCACGATAAATGATAAAATGTCACACAAATAAAAACCTATATCAGAACTCTCAAAGCAGAGGTTTGGAGTAACTCACCACGGCTGCAGCTCGTCCAAAGCGGATGACACTGAGGTCATTGAGGTCCAGCTGTCTGTTGTAGACGTAGAGCCCAGAGGATGCAAACACTGCTGTGGCCAGAGAGGAGACTTTGAGGAGTCGACCTGCCATCAGAGGCACTGCGGGAAGAAGAAGCAACATGAAGAATGAGTCCTCAGAGACTGCACGTTCTCAGAGTGATTGTAGTGTGAACGTGTGATGAGATCAAATGAGAGAAAGTGAGAAAGGATTTGACTCGTTTATCATCCTTCTTGTCACCAGTCACAAAAACCTACAAAGGAAAATTTCCATCCTACAGCTCTGATAAAAGCATTTGACAAAAGAGATATGTCAAACTTTAGCAAAATAAAAGGGAGGATAAATACAACAAAGCCAAAGTTAGGGCCCCATTAGAAGTGCAAGCCTGTGTCCTGGTTCAGTCGTCATGGACACAGTGCACAGATGTGCACACAGATGTTTGAGCCCATGCAGGATGAAGCAAATGCAGATTCATCTCAGACTTCTATTGAATTTAAAGAGGTAGGCTATCATTACTGTTTCTGACACTATGAGCCATCACCACATGCTGAAATGTTTTCTTTTGTGGACTCGCTGAAAGTTTGAATGGAGGATTTCAGGAGCTTACTGCCCTGTTTGCTTATTTCCTTAACAAACCTTCTCACTGCAGTTTGGGCGATTGCTGGGTGATTGCTTTGGATTGGCGCAAGTCTATGTGCAAACAAGAGCCTTTGAGTGTGAAGGCAGGGTTTGATGGAAAGCATTACAAAACCTGAGTGTGAAATCATTAATCATTAAACTCAATTTAAAAGAGTAGGCTCTTTTTTTCCAAGATTGGAAAAAAGCTCCATAAAAAACATTTATAAAAATATGAGAAAGGGGCCTCATTCTGTGTAATTACACATAGTTATGTGTTTAATAGCTTTTTTTTATTACAACCTTCTTCTCCGTCTGGAAAATGCCTTGGTCTTTCAAATGCTAGAACTCAAGTTTGTAAAGTTATCATTACAAGTTTTGAGCTCCTTCTGTAGGGTCTAGTGGCATCTACCAGTGAAGCTGCCAACTGCAATCAACCAACAACCCTGAGCCTGAGGAGGGTTCATGGCGGCCTCTGAAAACGCCACAGGCCTTCTGTAGTGCTAGTTTTTGCTTTGACTGTTTAGTATGACCAAAGAAACATGGCACTGCCAAAACACAGACCTCATGGAAACGGATCTGCTCCCTCTGTTACCTTTAAGAGCCCATCCTGAGGTAATGAAAAGACAACTCTTCTTTTCAAGTGATTAAACTTTAAAGAGTCAGAGTTGTGATTATATGCCATTATTTCGGTCCATTATTCTGAATATTAGATAACATTTTTGCCAGCAGATTCCTTTATATCTCACACACTGGGCCTCTATGTACAATCTGTTTGTAGTATCCCAACTCAAGCTGAGATAATCCCGAAGACAGCATCATTAATTAACAACATCTCCCAAGTCAGTTTCAGTTGTATGGTACAAAGCATGACAGGTACACTGAACGCCCCCCTAAAACAAGGTCACCATGCTGCATTTATGAATTTAGCAATAACACGCATTCTCGGTTGTGCAGACGCTTGTATGGCCTCCTGTAGAAAATGCTACACTTTGGACGTTTCTAGACCTGATCCTGTATTTTGTCATTACAAAAGAAGAAAAAGGGTGGTTGTGATAATTCCTGCAGAGTGTAACCAGAAAAGCAAGTTCTCCTGCCTGTCCCACAGCCTGTCCCACAGCCTGTCCCACAGCCTGTCCCAGCAAAATGTCGTGTAGGTCGCAGAGAAGAAGAGAGGAAGTGCTGCTTGATGATCTCTCTGTAGACTTGAGTTTGAATATGGCAAACGTTTTACCTCATCTGTAAATCAGATAAAGTCATTGCAGAGTATATGGCGGCTGCCCGCAGCCCAGCTGTGCATGTGCGTTACGCAAAGACTGGCTGCGTTGTGTAACGTGCGTGCACAGCAGAAGGCTCAAAGACAACAGTCAGACTGTCAAATCCATTCCCAGCAAACTATCACCGCTCTGAAAGCACATTTTCAGTGGAACAACTAGCTACCTTACCAGTGCGTCCAACCGCGTTGTCCGTCTTTCAATTGCCGGTTTTGTTTTGACCTATTCGCTACTTGTACACGTGAGTGCGAAGGATTCTGGTTAACGTAGTACCACAAAAGGTTTATCGGTGATAAATTGGAATTTGTCATGTGACTCGCACGGTGCAGTGTTTAAAAGACAGTTTATATTTACGTTTCTCACTGAAAAAAAATGAGTATTTTCATTAATAAAGTAAGAACGTGAGGACAGACCGTCGCTAGGTGTAGATGAAAACTACACCTCCGGCGAACACGATGACGTCTTTAACACGCGTCAGACACAGCAGTCAGCTGTTCCATAACTGTTCGCCAATGGCCGTGTCGAAGTTTGACGCCTGGTCTCGCCCACACCGTCCGTGATTCGTCCATGTCACATGTAAACATCGGCTGCTAGTGGCGTATCAGCAGTTATTAAAGGTGTAAGTTACATTTTTAGTACAATTCTTCATTTTCACTCTCAAGACTTTTATAGATCTTAGCTAAAAATGATGGGACATAATATAAATTGCAGTGTTTACAATTTGCATGTCCCATGTTGACTTGCAGTCATGATAAGGGTTTTCCAGAGATGGCTTGGGTTGAACTTGGGAATGGGCACATTTAATGTCCTTGGTCAACATTCAGTACTTTGCCATACACTCTTGTACTTACACATTTTAATTAAGACACCAACCAACAGTATTGATGATACTTTTCCAGAAAACTGTAATTTGGTCGCCACTGAAAATATGACTTGTTCTGGACCTAATATATTATGTCTTCATGTTCTACTAAAACACTTTTACACTCGATGTGTAAAAGTAAAAAAAATATATATAATATATATATATATATATTAATTGAAAACAAAAAAAGAAAAAAAAATTGAAATAAACAAACAATGAGCAAACAAAAAGTACGACCAGCCAAAAATTTGTGTGTTTACAATTTGGGATGCAGGATACAAAATATAAGCAATGGTCAATGTAAAATAAAAGATGAATACCTTGAAAATGACACCCGGTGCTGTGAGCAACAACAAAGAACCTGTAAACATACACTGGCTGATTTTGGGTTTCATTACCTTTCGGCTTTAATGTGCACAAAGCAACCTACAGAAGTTTACTGCCCTCTTAAACCAAGCAGGTTAACCTGCTCAAGCCAGCTACAATCCATTGCTTATTAGTGTCCACAGACAGAAGTGGAAAATGTTTTCTATTTCTTTACTGAAGTAAAAGTAATAAAATCAAAAGAAAAGGGTCACTCTACAAGTTAAAAAAGGATCAAATGATAAAACTCAAACAAGAGTTAAACAATCATTTTTATTGCAATACACTGTAAATTTGTGAATGGTGTTTCAATAACCCTCCAAGTTAACATAAGCCTGCTATGTACTGTGAATGTTGTATAACAGTATGGTTACAGCAAGTACAACAATATGGCTGACAATAAATAAGACATTACTACAGGTCAACCCATTGAAATAATGACAATCCTAAGGCCAAAATTTACTATAAGGTGTATAAAAAGAAGAATACTTAAAGCATTTTGGCAGATATATGTACACAAATCCCTGTGTGATGGTCCGAGTTTTACAACTGCCCCAGTAGAACTGCCCAGCATTCAAATATCAGGCATTTGAGACAGAAAGACAAGCACAGTCGCATTGAACCAGGGCCTGGGAATAACAAAGGTACATGTTTGTCTGACTCATCCACACAACAGCAACACAGAACTTCAGTCAAATTCACTGTCTTTGTTTGACCTCTGCCCTGTAAATGGACGCCGGTTCCTGTGAACCTGGAGCTACAAACACAGAACAAGGGGGAAAAGATTAGGACAAGACACATACAGAATATCAATATTGTAGATTCTACCTCTTGTCGTTTTGGAATTTTATGATTAATACAATATCTTAAACCATCTTAAATATAGCATACATAGCTATAAACAGGACATGATGACACTGTCAAAGTAAGAAATAATGATTTTAATGGAAATTATGACTGTGCGCTTCCAACATTGCCTTCATCAAAATAACCACATTATGCAGCAATTGCAGCCTGGCAGACCTTTGGCATTCTCACTGTCAATTTTTCTTGGTAATCTGATGGTCACCAAAACCCTCACGACCCTCAGACCCTCAGCTCCATCATGTTTGACGGATGGCATTAAGCATTGGTCTAGGTGGTAAAATAGGAGATTTGTATAAAGTGAGAAGGGCTCTTGAAGAAGGAAGGTCATCATACCCATGCCATAATGCAAAACTAGCAGAGATATGTGACAGAACAGTATGTTAAAAACCAACGTCACCTAATCTCGATAAGTGTCCATAAATTTTGGTTAAGATAATTAAAATTTGTAATAAAAAATAATAAAATATGATTATTAAAATAAAAAACAATAAAAATAATTAGTTGGCTCCAAAACGGAATTGAGTTGAAAGGGGATAGGAAATGGATGAAACGGGCCCCAGTCAAGTGCTGTCCACAGGGGAAAGCATGACGTGGGTATTGTAGGCCTCCTTCCTATCAAGACCCCTTGTGAGAATGCCAAAGGTCTGCCAGGCTGCAATTGCTGCAAAATGTGGCTATTTTGATGAAGGCAATGTTGGAAGCACAAAGTCATAATTTAGATTAAAATCATCATTTCTTACTTTGACAGTGTCTTCATGTCCTGTTTGTAGCTTTGTTTGCTATATTTCCTATGCAGGATAATCTTGCGTGTGTTTCCACTGAATACAAGAAAATTCAAAGTGATCCCAAACTTCTGACCGGTAGTGTATATAAGCAGAAATTCTGAAGGTCTGTAACAAGAAACTGCCATAGTTGTAAAACATTGTGTCAGACCATGGTTGAACATTTTAGGATTATGTTTTCAAGAAGAAATCAAATATTATCTTGTGTTGTTAGTAGTTAGTAAATTCTATTATTACCACAAAACCTTTGCTTTTGATTAAGACAATGTCACTTTTACCTTGGCTCCCTCCAGCACATGTGGGTCTTTCTGAAGCGCATTGTTCAGTCCTTCCTCTGTTGTGAATCCAACCCAGCAGAAGCCTCTGTGGAAGCCTGTTTCTTTATCCTAATGAAACACACAGCAGAGAGTCAAACACTGGGATGGATTAAAAAATATCAGCATGGCAAAATAATAAGAAGAAATCAAACTGTAACATGAACAAAAACTATGATGTGTACAGATTGGACTAGAATTCCCATATACACACACACACATACACACGTACACACATACATACATACAAATACATATATATATATACATATACATACATATACACATACACACACATATATATATTTGATATTTATTTATATAAATATAAATATATTAAACTCTAGATACTATATTAATGCTGTGGCAACTTACAAATGGTAGAAGACACTTCTTCACTACGCCAAACTGTCCGAAGTACTCCCTCATCTCCTCTGAAAAACAAAGAGAAACATGTCATGTTCTCGAGCACAAATCTTGAGTGTCACCAGAACTTTTAATCTAAAACCAGTCTGAGGTTTTGATGACCATATTTAAAGCTTTTTTATTACAGCGAAGCATCATATAACTGAGTCCAGTTGACTTCGATTTATTTTTCCTAGAATAACTATGACCTGGATGAATGAGAACATTCACAGATAGCGAAGTATCAGTTTCTTAAAATCTTCTCCAATTGTAACTATTGTAGTCTAACACAGGAAGTATTTTGCTAAGTGTTTTAACAGAGATACATATCGCCTTGAAACCGACACTTTGGCAAGTAGAAAAGCTCCAGTAAATTGGTCTTTTCATGACATTCATCATACATCATCATACGACCTCTCCACATGCAGAGGTTGTTTGTTAGCTAACAGAGGCGGTGGTGTGACAGTGCCGGCACGGCTGCATACAACGTGGAGTGATGGATGAAATAAAATGAGTGGCTACGGACACATATCTCGCGGCTACTTTTATAATTACTTATTTGAGAGATTTCTTTAACTTACTGCTGGCTACAGTCCATGGTATTTTAGATACGAAGACCTCAAAGACTTTCCTGGACGGCGCCGCCATGTTTTCACTCTTGGTGTAGCACTTTGACCTGTGACGTAAGATCACGTGATGCAAAAACTCGCAGAGGTATGTGACAGAACAGTATGTTAAAAACCAACGTCAGCTAACCTCGATAACTGGTTAATCAGATGGTTAAGATAATTACAATTTGTAATAAAAAATAACAAAATATGATTATATAAATAAAAAATAATAAAAAATAATTAGTTGGAAAGCTCCAAAACGGAATTGAGTTGAAAGGTCAGTTACGTCATGGCCAAGATGGCAGCCTCCATAGTAGAGAGTGGAGAAGATGCATTTAGGAAAATATTCAAGTTTTACAAGAGAAGAAACCCTCCGCCAGACTTCGGCGATGTCATTGACTTCTCCAAAGGTCTGCCATGTGAAAAGGTAAGTGACATGTCAGAACAAGAGAAAAGACGGAGTAAAATCACAGAAATCACGTGATTGAGCCTCAGCCTGACTGACAGGTTTGTAAAGTTCTTATGGGATGGATGATGGAGAAGCAAAACTTAGTAGGCAACTTAAAACCAGCTAACACCTTGAATTATACAGATTTCAAATTAGTCTTCCAAGTGTTAGAAAAAGTAATAACAGCCTTTCCACAATTAGAGCAAAAACACACTAATGTAAAATTTAGTCGCTACAAACAAATACAGAGAATGTAAACAGGTTAGGAGTTCAACTCAACAATGGAGTTACAGTAAAATACAAGAATACAATATGCGAAATGTTCATTTTGACGCTGTGCTTGTAAGATATCGTTTAACAGACCCATTTAAATTTGGAGTGCTAATCAATAATCATTTTTATATTGAACGATATAAATGACAGCATTCTGTAAACGTTCTGTACCCAAGCATCGTTGTTTCCTTGAAGGAGATGTGGAGGAAAGCGTGTATTAAAGGCTACCAAGAGAACGGAAGACAACAGCAAAGTTAAGAGTCCCACTGTACTCAAGTGTACCATGTGTGTGTGTGTGTATGACTCATATTAATATTATTAACTTTGTTAAAAAATTTGGGGACTCAAACATTCATGGAACAAGTATCTGTGACTGAGTGCTGGTTACATTAGGTTTCTGTTTTTTCTGGTTGGCAAGTCTACATATCCATGCTTTATAAACATTGACTGGGAGGAAAAACTGAGTTCTAAGTTGATATGCATCTTCAGCAGAGCTAATGGTGACGTTTCTTTGGTGTG
>JAQNCA010000007.1:22218320-22248927 GCA_029783725.1 Acanthurus tractus
GTGTGTGTGTGTGTGTGTGTGTGTGTGTGTGTGTGTGTGTGTGTGTGTGTGTGTGTGTGTGTGTGTGCATGCATGTGGGTGTGATTGATAGATAGTTCCAGCTAAACTGGACCCTGCTGCAGTGAGTGATGTGGAGGCTGCAAGGGTTGGATTGCAGCCTGTCAGAGACTGGAAAGCCTTCGGGCTCCAAGGCTACCCAGGTAAACACAGTAAAGATGGAGGGTCGGAGAGTTAAAGCTCTAATACCAACAGTTCCACACACTTTCAGAACAAAACTGTTTGTAGTTTTTACTTGGAGAGAAAAGTGATTGCACAGTACAGATGAATGACCCACAGAAAGGAAAATGCAGCCTTGCAGAATGTTACTGTCCACCGCAAGAGCTCCAGCTGCTCTGTGCATAGATTCTACAAGTTTGTGGAAACTTCCACATTTGGTGGGTTGATGTTGTTGTTGGAGAGCCTAGCCCAAAAAATTCTTCCAAAATCTCCCCTGGTGTTCAATCCAGGTGAGATTACTATGTTATCAGTTCATTCAGTCCCACTTCAGGTTCTGTGTGGGAAGCCTATGTTGTTTCTTCACTTATTTAATCAGGCTTTTACTTCAATTTCTTTGGCATGCTACTGTACATTAGTGTGTTTTCCCATCGAATGAGACCAAATGTGTAGCAATGAATTTAATCTCATCAAATATTTTTTTTAATATTTGGTTCTTTGACCTAGTACACTATTGTTTTGTGTTGTTTAGGATTCATCTTCATCTGCAACCCCTTCCTGCCAGGCTCCAAACCCTTCTGGGTCAGACAGTGTCTAAAGATTTACCCTCAGAAGCCCAACGTCTGCAACCTGGACATGCACATGTCTCCCTCCGAAACCCAGGACATCTGGGGCAAGAGTGTACAAGGCCTCAGGTGAGACTCGCTGTGCTCCTTGGTCTTTTAATGACTCCCTCTAACATTACTGACCAAGTCTGTCTGAACAAAAACTGGGCCGGTGAACTGTTTTGTCATTCCTTAAAGCATTTTAAGTAAAAGCAGAGAGAACTGCTTTCCTAGTTCAGGCATTTTTCTTTCAGTCTAAAGACAGCTGAACCAGCAGTCTCCCTCTGCTTTCAGACTTTGAGCTAAGCTAGTTCCAACTCATCACAGATCTCCTTTACACTGTGATAAGACTGATACTGATAATGTGTAACAAGGACCCAAGAATACTCATTCAAAACATTTGTTGTTAGTTGTATCCTTAAAATATGTTTCTCTTTTTAAATATAACAGTTTCCTGTTACATCAGTTACACAGTTTCAGGTCCTGCAGCTTCAGAAAATCTGACTGTTTCATAATCAGCCTGTGGGTATTCAGCTTCATGCCTGCAGTGTGTTAAGATGGTTTTTCTCCTTTTCATGATTGGCACTATTTGACTATGAAGCATACTGAGCTGCAAACCATGATTAGAACTAATCAAATAATCTCAGAAACTCAGTAATCACCTCAAATAGAGCCAAACCAATAAATTAGCTGGCTGTTATTATCAGGCCATTGCTGTGTATGGGCATTGGCTTATGTTTCTTCAATAAGTAAATATAAGAAGTAGATTAGTACCAAAATATTGCAAATATGCATAGGGTCACTTACAGTGTCTCCATTACACATTTTGTCCACCAGAGGGCACTAATAAGTTTATTTGCTTGTTCTGGTACTTCAAAATGACCTTGATGAGTACAACAGACAAATATCTCTCCTTCACGAGACCAAGAGAATCTTTTTAAACCAAATTTTTACTTTTATAAACTACTTCAAAAAAAACCTCAGTGCTTTTCTTTAGTTAGTATGGACAAACACAGTTTGACTCCTTCGGAACAAAAAAGACCCAAAAGTCTTTATGCTCAAGTGCTGTAATTGACATTTATTGACTTGCATAATGGGTAATATAGATGCCACATTTTAACAATGGAGAGAAAATTAAAAAAAGACAACATATCTTGTTCTGCTACTTATTTGTCATGACAGTGTGCTGATCCTCGTTGCTCTCTGTTTGATCCCCTCCACAGTTTTCCTCCCTCTGGAAAGAGACAACCAAAGACTCTACTGGAGAGGCTGCGCTGGGTCACGCTGGGATATCATTACAACTGGGATACCAAGGTCGGCAACACACCCTGCTTCGTTCGCTGCTAACGCAGATGTAAACAGAAATATTCTGAATATTAATATTCAACGCGTCTTACCCTTACTAAGAGGCATTACCTTGAAAAATAAAGGCCATTGTTGTCAATAGCATTCCATATAGATGTACCACACAGTCTGAGGTCTTTATTTAAATGAGGTTAGAAGCTTCCTCACACATTCATGAATATATTTGCAGTCGACAGTTGGACCTGAGGGGAGCAGCTTAATGAAGCAAAGAGAAAAAACGGTAAAACTTTCAGGGTGCCCAAGTGGTTTATGGATTAGTTACAGTCTACATCTTTGCTGCAACCATCACTTATTTTCGATCTTTTCATCTTACTATTCCAGTCTGTACTTTACCCTCAAAATAAAAAAAACATTTATTCATTCTTTAAAAACCAACAGGGGCAACTGTTTTCACCTCTAGCCTTCAAAATAAAATAAATGAATTGGACAAGTTTAAAATATCCAACACCAAGGTTGGACTTCCTAATTGGGCATTCTGAGAATTTAGACACAAATTGTGTTTGTGTTGTATCAGGTTTTCTGATCTGTTCTCTTTCTAAATCCAAATACAGTTTTAAAATGATGCTTTTATATTTGAAATAATTGTAAAGACTTTTAATTTTCTTTGAACAGGTTTATAAAATCTAGTATCAGAATATGTTGCTATTTATATTTTGACAGCCAGTTGCTAAGTATCTTCATGTTGTTTTCCTTATGTAATGTTTTCTTTGTTGTTCCATTCACAGACTTACTCTGCCAACCATCACACTCCTTTCCCAGCTGATCTCCACTCGCTGTCCCTCCAGATAACAGCTGCCTGTGGGTTCCCAGGATTCAATGCAGAAGCTGGAATCCTTAACTATTACCTCTCTGATTCTTCTCTGGGAATCCATGTGGATGAATCTGAACTGGATCACAGCCGTCCACTGCTGTCATTCAGGTGAGAAGGGAGGATGATCTGAAACACTGAGAAGATATTATTCTTCTACACAGCGAACGGTCCAACATCTTGGGCCAGTTATTGTGTTGAGATGCTTGCTTTATTGTGCCACACTGTTACTACAAAAATATTCCATTCCCCTCACTGTTTACGTGGTTGTCTTTAATAGTTTTGGGCAGTCGGCCATCTTCCTCCTGGGCGGTCTCTGCAGACAGGATCCCCCCACTGCTATGTTCATGCACAGCGGGGACATGATGTTGATGTCGGGACAGAGCCGCCTGCTTTACCATGCTGTTCCACGCATCCTACCGGCACCCCAGGGACATACAGACACAGAGGGCTGCAGCCTGGCCTCCTCCCTGCACGGCAGCACTATGGTGGAGCCGGTGTCGGAGGAGGACTGGGCGGTGTGCTCCAGGTACATCCAGAGCTCCAGAGTGAATGTGACTGTCAGGCAGGTGCTGGGGACTGGGCAGAACTTCCCAGAAATACCCTCTTCTCACCAAAGGACTAATACAGGCCGGACATCAGGGTACCATGATGAACCAGCAGATGGAGAGAGCGGAAAAAGGAAGAGGAGTAGCAGTTGTGACTCTGCTGATACTACAGAAACACAAAGCACACTACAGTAACACTCACATGGACACATGATGTTGCATCTGAAACCAGAGCTTCCCCTTGCAGTGCCACAGAAGACGGATGTGTTCTGAAAATGTAGGCAGAGTCAGGAATGAACTTTTTTCCATACAAGCTGTCTGCTAACTTTGGAGCTAAAGGGGTCACAAACAGAAGATAAAAAGCACAGAAGTGAGATCCAATCACAGATCACTTGAGATGCATGTGGGGACGGTTGCAATGTCAGCTGTTAAAACATGAGCTTAAAGAAAGTTAGCTTTTGTTTCAAAAGGTTCAGTGTGCAGGATAAAAGAAAAGGGATGCAAAAGTTACAACAGCGGTAACAGTGGTCAGGTAACCCTTCCATGAAGAGAACATTAACACAATACAATCCCAGTTAAGGTCATTCTACATGCTAGAAAACTTCCTGTGTGAAGCACTTTCCATCTTACTGTCTGAGTAAATCTGCTGGACTCTTAATAAAGAACATCTGAAAGTACCGTTTTCCTCTGGCTGTTGTTTGTTTAAACATGAATTTTATAGATGCAGAGAAAAACAGAAAAATATTCACATCACATTTAAGAAGGTTACACAATCTCAATGTTTTTCATATGTTTTATTAAAACTCTTGTAATTGCTTGTTCAATGTAAAACACTTTACAGTGTCTGCATAGAAATATTAAAGAAGTGTTGCGGTTCAACTTAGAACAGTGCAGTTTCAAACAAATTTGTGTGATTCTTATAAAGGTCCACTGGAAACCAGTTTGGAATGAAATTCGGGAATCTTGCTCTATATCAATCAGTTCAAACTTCACCTGCTCTGGTTGTTGATACTGTATTAATTCATTTAATTCAAAAGTCAGATTGCATTGCATTCGTAGGCAGCTCAGATGTTTTCCAGCACAGTGGCAACGACAGATGTCAACTAGTTTACTACAAGTGGGGGAAAAAAAGGCATGGAATATGAACTGCCAAATAGTATTTGGTGTTCAAATGATCATACATACGAATATGTATTGTATATCTGAAATAGAACTGGCATAAGTTCAAAAATGCTAACATTAAAAAAGTTAAACATATTTGTCATTTCTGCCCCCAGGTATCTCTCTACCTTCATATATCTTTTACTCTGACAAAAGCTTTTTTATGTCTTATATATAAATAAAGCCATTTTATATTACTTGTCATGTAACATTTGGGTTTTAGTTGTGCTTATGATGAACCACTCATATTGAAAAAAAAGTATAATTAAAGTAGTTTAAATTTTTTTCAACATTGAGATCTACTCTCAATTTAACTTCGAGCTCTCTGCTAACAAAAAAAAAAATCTCATTGCTTGGTTCGGACATGTTCCACATTAGTGTTCATGTCAGACAGGGCAGAGTAATAGGCACAAGGAGAAGAAAGAACTCATGTCCTTAAATCTCCACTGATCCAATCCACCACCATCTTGGCAACTTCTTTTCCTGCATCCAGGACGAAGGCGTGGCGGAAACCATTTTCACACAGTCTGAAATCTCCATTTTGGAAGTCTTTTTTGATGTCATGGTAATACTGAACAGGGCACCAGTGGTCCGTAGCACCGTAATAAAATATAAGCTGAAAAATGGGAACACAGACAATGGTGATTTCTTTAAAACACAATAACGGCCAGCAGGAATATGTCACAAGCAAACTGTTATTTGACAGTTCAAGCAAACGTGTTCTATTTCTGTCTAATGCGTTTTTATGTTGTCAAATACCAAGTAGTTGCTACAAAGAAATATCACAGTGTGACAGCATAACTTGTCATTTTCTTACCTTTCCAAGATTTTTCTTGATGGTCGTATTGTCTCTTTCCAGCACTTTCCTCATTTCCTGAGCCCCCATGTACATAGCATTGGCTGCAAAGACAAACATAACCAAAAGTAGAGTCCAGTCACAAAAAAAAAAAATATTGCATTTGTTGATTCAATGGGTTCAGTGAACACTGTAGCAACTGCAAAATGAACAGTATGAACTATAAACAGTGACATCAGTGTCCAGTCATGGAGAGGTCTCTGATTTCCATAGACTTCGATGAAAAGAGACGGCTGCTGAGGGGCAATTTCACAGTGTCATACTGAGCATGACTGCATGTGACAATAAAGAATGATCTTTTATAAATAGTTGGACTACACACCAAAAACACCTCAGCTGAAAGCCAGCTGACCAGAGCACACTCTACCACTGTGTATGAAGAAATTATGTCACAGCTGTAAAAACTGTGGCATTATACATCTAGAAATTTGTTTAAAAAAATTCAGGGCTTGTAACATTACGCTAGCCTTAAGAGAGTTGCTTTAATACCACCATAGCTTATTTGCTACAAAAAGTGAACATCACAATCATCACATGAGTGAAGAACAAAGCTAGCCGACCTGCACAGTCTCCACTGAGCAGATCCACGGTCGGCTGGAGAATGTTTTGGTCCAGAGAACGAATGGCACCAAACACCAGTTTGATCAGGCTGACTTTGAGTCTCTCCGGCAGCAGAGAGAGCATGAAGATAGGCAGGTAGGTCACATAACGCATGTGACACAGCACAGGGGTCATGACCTTCCCCTGAGGAGTCTGAGCCATGCGCTCGATGGTGGGAAACAGCATGACGGCCTTTGTAACCTGTATTGAAACACATGGAGATTACAAAGGACACTTTTTAGTGTGTCTGGGATTAACCTAACATAAACAAAAAATCCATCAGTAGAAAGACAAATCACAGGGGGGAAAAACTTCATCCATTCTCATTCTTCACACTTGTACATGCTGAAAATCTGAGATAAGAGCTTGTAAATTTTGACAATCTCCTGTATTGTGCTGCACTGCTTCTGTGCTCCATTTAAATGCACTGTCTTGCTATGATGCAATGCAAACATGCTGCTTCTGTGCTGTATGTGATGCCATGTGAACTGCATTGATGCTGCTGCCTGTCTGTGTTTGCATGTCCTGCATTGTGCTTTTGCTTGCTGTAACTGTATTTTACTCTCTTTTGTCCTCACTACTCTATCTTCTTGTCCTGTCTCTAGCCTTTATTGATGCTCTGTAATATGTTGTTTTTCAGGGTGTCCATTGCTATGTTACAGTTAATTGTCCATGAAACTATAAACTAAAAAACTAAATGAAAGTCCATAACGAAAAACAGGAGTTTTTTGTGTAATTTTTCAAGATTTCATATTTTTCCTTTAATATTATGGCCAGACGGAAGTGAGATGCTTTAACAGCATCTCGCGCCCACAGATCTCCCGAACATCTTTTTAATGTGCCACCCTGTGGGCTGTTTTGATGATTTTATGTTTTACTGTCATCCCCCTGAAAATGTGTGGTGTTTCCTGAAAAATAAAACAACATGGGAGTGTCATGACTAACCTTGAGTTCAGGGTCTCTCTTCATCATCTCCAGAATAATGTAGCATCCAATGGAGTGTCCCACCAGGACCAGGCTGGTCTCTCTGGGAACATGTTTCCTGAGGAAAGCCAGCTTGTGTTCAATCTGCCCGTTCAGACCAAACACGTCACCCTCCTCTGCTAAGGATGCGTCTGAATAAAAAAGCAAAAAGGGTTTTTTTGTTTGTTTTTGAATGTCCATATTCAAGTATCCCTCACTCATCAATAACAGCCCCAGGTTTCTAATTTTTTTTGACAAGCACAATTATTTATGTTCTTTCTCGAATGTGCACAGGCCACTGTAGGAACCCTGAGGTGCAGAGAACTTGAAAATGATCTGTACCTTCTACCATATCCATCGAGTCTGGTGGCGCACAGTGGCCAGCATGGCTTAAAGCCCAGACTGGGTGGCGGTATCCACACATACTGTGAAGCGTTTGCATGAAGGTTCTGTAGAAACCCACTACACCTGGGTTGCCTGTATGGAAAAAAGCATGCAATCAAAAGTTTATTCCCTGACCATGAAAGCTGGAGAAAAGTGCTACTTCACTTTTATTGTCCACATTCTTCCAAAACCCAGAGAGTCGTCTGCCAGCAAGTATATACTCTAATTTTCAAACTTTCACAATGCATTCAATAAAGAAAAGTTCCCCGTCTGATGCTATAAATATCAACATTATATCAGTATTACATGTTAAAATAATAAAATTCAACTTTGAATACACTTGAATGGAGATGGCTGCATTGATTATAGTATTTATTTTTTGAGTTGTACATATTCAGTCGATTTTACTTTTTGACTGAGATCATGCTCAAGAAATAGTATCTACAGTATGAGACTTTATTTAGAAACATGCACCATGCAATCAAAGAATAAGCCAAAATAATATATTTTTTAAATCTATATTTTGCCGCAGTGGTTCCTGTTCAAGAGATGACTACAACATGCCATTAATGCAAGGCCTGTCTTTACTGGTATTGCATGTAAGTGTAATGGTAGTCAAACTCACCTGGAATGATGAGAAAGAGCACCTTGTATCCAGAGTTTAACTGGCAGGGGCCAAACTTCAGGACCTCTGTGATGGCCCCACAGCAGTAGATAAAGTCTGTCTGCGGTTTATCTCTCCTGTCTGTCACCGTGTTGTCCATCTCATTAGCTTTGAGGAAAACAGGGAGAATTACTGGTGCAAATTTTATTTTTAGTATTTGCTAAATAAGAGACATTTAACATACCATTTTAGTTCGTTCAATCACATGTTAAATGCAAAGATAGAAGAGGTAAACGTGCATTACAGCTATGTATTACAGCAGGTACAGTTTATCAGCATGGTCCAAAGGTGGTGCAGTTCTTCAAAGGTCGTTGATGAAGCGGGCGTTGGTGATAAACATAGAACTACTTGCTCTGTGGATTTATATATATCCATATTCAAACAAAAGTGTAACACTTCTAAACGTAACTCATTTCAAATTAAGTCAATTTGATGGCACTCAAGAGTTTCTTCCAGCACAGCTAACACAGGTTTCAAGTCTAAATAAAGAGCCAGTAAGAAGGAAAAAACTAACTTTATAAAATCTGGCACTCACTTCAAACAGAACAGATGCTGATTAAATAATAGTTGCGGAATCTAATATAATGTTTGCATTGTGCTGTTTCTGTTTGTGAGTTATGTCTCTTTGCCAAGATAAAGCCATATTTTAAATGTAGTTTTCGTGACAGGGACACTGGCAAAGACGTACATTAGCTGAATGAGACTGACGTTAGCTTGAATCCTCGTAGCCCTTGAAGCTGGTGTTCCGATGCTTCCTCAGTAAATTCTGCTGAAATATCCTCTGCCTGATGAAAACACTGAGAGGACACCCTCCATTGACTGCTGTCTCTTGTTGGCTACATTGACTGCTCGGCTGCTGTGAAGACTTCCTGCTTAACTCATTGCTGAATTCTGATTGGTCAGTTAAGCGGCCGTCCCACAATACATTTCTTCTTTTTTAAAGGGCACTAGCCGAGCGGCAAACTCCCCACTCCCAAGGCCTCGGAACTCTAATACCAAAACCAAAGTAAGATTTAGTCCTCATTGACAACTGACGTGCAATCTGCTTACTTAATAATGATTATAAAATATTTGCATCGGTATTTGCTAAAAGAATAAAAACAGTTTTGACCACATAATTGACGAGACTCAATCGGCTTCATGAGAAACAGACATACCTGCAACAATATCAGACTAGTACTTGATTTAATTGCTTATTCAAATTTATGCTCTAATGAGAGTTTCCTCCTCTTTTTAAACTTTTACAAGGCTTTCGACACAATCGAACATAAATTCATATTCCATGCTTAGAGACGTTTAGCTTTGGCTCATATTTTAGCAGTGCTGTCAAAACAATGTATACTAAGGGAAACTGCTCAGTCAGATTGCATGCTGGCACTTCTCCTTGTTTCTTCCTTAAACGCGGGTGCAGGCAGGGATGCCCCATATTGCCTTATCTCTTTTTGCTCTGCACTCAGCTACTCACCAACTCTATAAAGGAAAGTCCATTAAAAGGTATCTCAATTGCGGGCAACGACATTATTTTTAAAAGATCTCTCTCAGGTACCTTTATCTATTGATTTGATAAATACTTTCTCTGCTGCATCTGGACTTTGCTTGAATATAAACAAATGTGAATTGCTTGCTCTTAAAAATTGGGACATCCCTTAGCAATATACCTGTAAAAGAAACTCTTACTTAATTGGGAATCATCATTACTAAGAGAAGCCAGATGCACTCTGAATTTTGATTTGATCATTAAAACCCAGAAAAAAATGATCCAATGCTTGCAAAGAGAATTGTCATTGAAAGATAGAATTTTGCTAACCAAAGCTGAAGGAATATCCTGTCTTACATATACTGCTTTATCTCTCGATGTTAACAAAAAGGTCTCAAAAGATATTGGCAAGATGTTGTATAACTTAAAGACGTACATTAGCTGAAGGAGACTGACGTTAGCTCATATTTTAGCAGTGCTGTCAAAACAATGTATACTAATGGGTAAAAAAAGCTAACTTATAAGTAGATGCTTCTTTCTTGGTCATTGATCTACAAACATAATTTTTCCCCACATAGATAATACATACGGAACAATAAATACATCATATACAGAAACAAATCCTTATTTTACCCTTTTTGATTTACTCATAATGTCAGTTGTTTAACCCAGATGGGTCATTAATGACATACCAAGGTTTTTTATTGTTTAGGCAGGCTTCGGGCGGAGTCAAGCGCTGGCAAATGGTATCTGGATATCGGAGGCTCTTCAGTTTTAATCTGCCATTAGGACTCATCAGTAAATTACAATAAGTCACATTCTGCTAGACAACAGGAATTGATAACTGAAGCCATGAGGTGTGGAGATTGGTTGGAGGACTGTACACCTCAGCCATATTGGGGGCATAATTGGGAGCTACATTAAAATAGATTTAAAATACTGCTCATAATTCCAAGTTTAATGATAGCTGAATCCATGAGTGACTAGTTGATTGACCTGATTCTGGTTTACCTGTTTTGGTCTTTTCATTTTTGATTTGATTTCATTTTTGGATTTATTTAATTTTTTAAATATAATCTTAAATTATGTTTAGCATTTAGATTTAAATTAACAATTTATGTTAGACATTTAAAATCAAGCAGGGTCGAAGCCAGGAAGTCAGTCCAAGAGATATCGCTGGAGAGTTTGGCATGAATGCGTCACAATCTGGCAGAGAGCAAAGGGAGAGGGAGACCTATATAATGTGGGAACAGGTGAAGGTGAGATTGAGATTGATTGGCAGAGGAGGTTGGCTGAGGAAGTGAGTGAGTGAGTGGTGATGCATTCAGGGTGACACAGAAAAACCAGTGGTGAAAACTGCAAGCCATGTCAGAAGTAGTGCTTACAAATGTGAAATTTAACAAAATTGTTCGCAAAATTAGAGGGTTAGGGTTAAATCATTTAAATGCCTCATTACATAGATAAGCCCGTATGTTTAGACAAAAGTTCTTATCATATCAAAAGTAAAAGCTTTGTGTTGGTTATTTTTGGCAATATTGGGTTTTTAATTATTAGACTGCTAATACATCAAAGAAATATGAAGAATTTTTTACTGTTGTTGTTGCTCAGATTTATGTATAATTCATCACTCAGCCTAAAGGGACCCAAATTATTTTCACAGACATGTGAGACTGCTTAAAAATAAAACAAATCTTTCTCCTCTCTTTGTTTTTTTTGTGAAATATTTGTCCCTCAAACAGTTAAATGAGACCGTATGAGATTTCAAAATGAAAATTTCTTTCTGGCAGAACTTATAACAACACAGTTATCTGAAATGGGACAGGTGTCCCAATATAAAAGAGGACTTCTGGTCTGTTGGTTTAATTAGGAAATGTTCAGACAGTAAGAAAACACAAAAACTTGTATTTAATTTTGTTTAATAACACTATCATCTTACTCACATGTAAAACATTGGTAGGTCATAATTACATAAATCGTTACATTTAAAGAAAGCCTATTTTAGTGTAACTCTTACAAATTGCATATGGGTTAAAGCACCTTTTAACATATTTTCATTGGCATGAAAGAATACATTTATTATACAAACATAAACTCAGTCAGTCAGTCAGTATTAAAATTAATAATTCAACAATGACATTATTCAATACCTGGATGGTGTGGGCCAGTCGCTGAAAGACTTCCAAAACAATGGCAAAGGAATTTCAATGTCCATCTTTTTATTGCTCACTCTAATGTATGGGGCTGTGCTCTGGGAAGCCCTTCTCATTAGATCGACACTCTCATTAAGTCCTCCATAGAGATGTGACTGAAAAATACTGATAAGCTCCCTGGTATCATTATTTACACGCTCCATATTTACGGCATTGTAAACTTCTTGAATCTTTAGTTTCGTGTGGTCTTTATACTCAGCCACACTTGTCTTTGCCTCTTCAAAATGTTGATTCGCAAACTGCAGAACCTCTGAATGGATGGCGTCAACCTGTGGAGCAATTTCCATGTTTTTATCTTGTAGGTATGTGATTATATTTTCGCCTTTTTCAGCAATCACCTGGACAAGGTCATCAGCTGTCTTGTAAAGCAAATCGAACCCCATGCGCACTGAAAGTTTTAGCTGATCATATACAAACATGACAGAGGACTTTAGCGTATCAATGATCTTATTTCCATTTACAACAACATTAATTCCAGGTAGAGTGAACTCTATTTCCCTGATGTATCCGGAAATCTTCTCCATGAGCCCAGCAAACCTTTGTAATGCCCTGTCAGTGGCTCTTGATACAGACCGACGAGTTCGGTTGAGCACCTCAAGGCTCGAGAGTGTTTCCTCAGATCCAGGCACTGTAAACTTTGTGTCACTCAAAAACTTTGTGACTGCATCTAGCAAGGCATAAATCCTGTCCTCAAAGAGTTTCAAGACTTGTTTTGCCTCGTGAGCCAAACTGTCTATAACATCCTGCCTTCTCATCGACATTAAGCTATCAGAGGCCTTCTGGAAAGTGTCTTTTCCTTGATCAATGAGGTGTGTGATCAAATTCTGCACTATGGTAAAAGAAATAGGAACCTCATGATAGGCTTTCTCTATAAGATTGGAAACAGTGTTTTTCAGCTTCATGCTGCCACGGTTGAGATCAAAGCCAAAGTGGGCAGTGTGATACTTGTTAATGAACTTGAGCACAGCATCGGTCATGGCAGGTATCCTGTCCTTGGTCCCCTCAATCACATCATGAAGGAAGTCCCAGTTCCATGATGTCTGTAAGATCAACTTCTGAGAGTTTTTAAGTGTGGCTTTGGCAGTGAAAACATCAGTATCCTTTTCTGGAGAAGACTGAAATAGAGAGAAGAAATTTTAAGAACAATGGTTAAAACAGTGTCAAGTTGCGTTTTATATGGCATCAAAAATAGTTTACTGTAAATGACAATATGCAAGTAAAAGAGCTTGAAGTGTGTCTTACCGGGTAGCGACTAAACAGTTTTCCATACAACTGTGACATAGACCTTCGCTGAAGATGCAATCCAAGAAAACCAGATGATGGTGAAGACATAGATGCAGTGATACCATCCTTGTGCGAAGCAAAGCGGAAGCTCACATCAGAAAATGTTTGGCTGTTGACGTCAACATTGATAGTATGACGATATCCCCTTCAAAACATAAAAACAAATGTTAGTAAAGCTATTTTGAGTGTCTTTGGTCAACCCAGAAGCTAGAACTCTTTGCATCATCCTTTGGGTAAAAAACTTACATTGACTCTGCCAGAGGGGTTTGGCGCTTCATCCTAAGAATAAAAGTAGTTATATTTAATTACAGCAAGACCAATTATTTTAACATTACATACATCAAAAGACAGACAGGATTTAAGCCTTACTAATATGCAAATCTTTTAAAACCAAGATACAATGGCTTGTGCGTATTTCTATATGTCATCTTAAGTACTTAATATCCACATTAAATACTCTCTCTCTCTCTTTCTCTCTCTCTCTCTCCCTATTTCTATCTATCTCTCTCTTACACAAAACAGACATGCATACAAACAAGTTATCTTTGCAATGGACTCATCTGTAAATAGCTAAAAAAAAAAAAGTGACATGCTGGTATGCTGTACATTGAGATAAATATTTAAGAAATATTTTTAATTATTTAGAATGGAGGGAAGAAAAATACAGAGAATTTAGATTTCACGATACTTACTCCACAAGTAAATTAAAATAAAAGGAATAGCTGTTCACTGTATAAATGCTTACAAGTAAAAAAAAAAAATAAATGATAAAACAAAATTTTCTGACATTTCACAATATTGCATACAGAAAGCAATTTTCATATACATTCATCTCAAAAATTGTGTTTTTTAATGTCACTAGTTGAAATGTTAGTCCATATAAGGTTTACATGAAGCAAAATATTCTCTCTGTACTCACCTCAGGTTTTGTGTCAAAACATGTTGCCAGTCAACATTTACATCATTGTGAATTAAGTTGCATCTCCCATGTAGACTGTTAATTCCATTATTAAATCCAAAGGTTGCACTGGCTGGGGGAACATAATAAAAATAAAAAATCATACATGTAGCGATATCTTCGATCTAGTAATAAACACAAAATGATCCTACCAAATATGTCTTGTGTGCAAATCTTACCCGAAAGGTCATACTCCAAGAAAATCATGGTGGAAGTACAAATGGAATTCAGCGAAGTTACAAGGCTCGAGTCCTTTTTCTCCAGGTTTCCAGTTGTTGACACATTATAAATAGGGGAGGAAACCTTCAGAGTAGCACTTAGGGCTCCAAAAGCTGGGATAAATACACTTGAGGGCAGATATATGGCAAATTCAGGGATTTCAATGTTTTGCTCTGGAATGACAATGGTTGGAAGTTCAAAGTTTGAAATCTGGCTTGTGATGTCATTTAGGCTGATTGTGTGCTCTCCTACAGTAAAGGACTTTGGTAGTGTGTAAGATGAGACTGTGACTTCATGTTGTGGTATACTGAATGAAAGGAATGACATCTTCTCCTGTAGATACTCTGTTTTAACACTGTAACTTGGCACGGACATCACTGGCAAGCCAGGCAGCATGATATCAAAGGCTGTGGTGGTGATCTCCTTGGGAATGTTAAGATTCTTGGAATCAATTATGAATGGTTTTATGTGCAAGTTGGTAAATGGCACATCAAATGCTGGAACTGAGATAACAGTAGGAAGAGTGACAGAATCAGGGACGTCCTTGCTTTCAAATCTCATGTCTCTGTTTCTCGTATAATGCAAAATTTCTTTTACCCAAGAAGGCACTCCAATTCTGACCTCAGGGAAACTGAAAGTGACTCCATTTTCAAATAGTTTTGATGGTAATGCATACTCCTGGCCATCCATGGACTTTGTGTAAACAATACTGGAGGACATCTTAAGGAACTGCAAGTTTTCTATATTTGTGACCTGATCAAACTTAAGCACATCCCAAAGGGTCTTCTGATAAACTGGAAGCCTTACTGATTTCAAAAAAGCCAGGTGGCCTTCCAATGACCCAGCCAAGTCCATGTGTACTTCAGATTCATCATTGGATAGAAGTAAGTCCCTGGCATGGATGAGAGATCCCAGCTGCTCCTTACCACTCCAGGTAAATGACTGCTTCACTGAGTTGATGGAGAGTTTGATGCTCTGAATGAATCCTGCATGACCTAAACTACTTGGCTGACTTACATCAATGTTAAATGTAGACGAAAGAGTCTTTAATGGAACATAGTCTAGTTCTCCTTTAACAATGTGCCTTCCATTTGTGAAGAAAGAAGCCAGATCAACGCTGTTATTGTTCGCGTAGTCAACTGTTGCAAACAAACGCCGCAAGGATATCTCAAGAGCCAAGTTCTTAACCAGGTCAAACTGGAAGATGTTACTGTTGGTGCTTCGTTTTTTCTTCTCCTGTTTGTCGATGTTTGATTTTAAGGTAGTCTTGACAGTTGACCGCAGGCCATTAGCATTAAGATAGAAATTGGCCTCATTTTCTAAGTCACCAGCTAGGTTGTAACTGTCCATTATCGTTATGTCTGACTTCCCTTGGGTAGAGGTCTCCAGAGACACATATGAGGAAAGTGCTTCCAGTGCCCAGTTCATATCAAGGTTTCCTTTGCCCACAGACTCAATAAGAGGAAATCTGTTGAACATGTATTTTAGTTTTTGATTGTAAGCAACATTTGGCTTGGTCTTGGTATTTCCGCTGAGTACCTGATTAAGTTCTAGATATAGGAAGGGTAGATTAATTTTTGCAGTGTTGGCTACAGAAGCTTCCATGCTCCTTTTTGTGAGACTTACAACACATTCATGGTTTACTTCCACATTGCTATGCTCCAGGGACACGGAGGTGGCCAGTTTTATCCCTCTTCTCCTTGTCAAACTGGTGGTGCCATCGAGCTTTCCATTTAGAAGATTAAACACAGATGTTGAGGAGGCGCCAAACCGTGCAACAATGTCAGACTGGCTGTACAGGCCAGCATTACCATTTACAGTAATCATGGTGGATTTAAAGGAAAAGTCACAAGTTATGTTACCCAGAGCTGGAATCACAAGATTGTTCTGAATGGCTGGTAATGTGAAAGTAGGCAACCTTATTTCACTCAGAGTTTCTGGAACATGGATAACAGGTAATTCTAAAGATGGTAGCACAAGGGTATAAGACGGCACAGAGAAACCCAGTGCTGGAATTTTGAAGCTTGGCGTACTGACCTCCTTTGGAACAAAGTAGCTAAATGCTGGCATTTCAGCACTGAATGCAGAAACCTCAATATTCAACATTGGTATTTTGTATCCAGGGACAGTGAAAATTCTGGGAGGCAGTCCAGAGGTGTCAATTTTGTGCTTGATATACTGCGACCTTGCTTCGTTGTAAGAATCTTTTAGAAGTGCAACTCCTTTGTCTCTAAATTGCTCAAATTGAGCATGGATGATGTTGGCATTGTCCCTGATTGCACTGTAGATTGGCTCAAGGTTTAGGTCAAAGCTGTGCCCATCAGGGTTTTTGTGGTAATGAAGCTTCAGGTTTAGATCGAAGGACTGTTGTGGAGTGATAAGAAAGCTCTTGAGTCCAGCATGCTCCCACAGAGAGAGGTCTTTGATTCCAGGGATTTGAATTTCAAAATAAGGTAAATTCATATCTGGGATAGATAGAGGAACACTCAAAAAATCTAGATTAGCCTCACCAATAGCTGATGAGTGAAAGAAGACATCCATTTCATTGTTTTCAATTGTGAAGTTGTGATTGTACTTGTATTGGTTGAATCTTGCCAAAGCCAACCAATAAGCATTCTGCTTCTCGGAGTTCAGTCTGACACCATAATTATGCTGGAGATCCACCTTTCCAGTGAGTTTCAGGGGAAAGAAAATCTTTGAATTTACTTTATTCTTAACAGCAAGCACAATTTCAAATGGATGGACCGTGAATTCTAATGAATTGGCCATGGATCCAGTCACACTGTCAATGAATTCAGCATCATGAGAGGCTGTCAGTGCAACTTTCATATCTGCAATATGAGCCTCTCCATTTAAAACCATAACACTCCTCTTGACAAATGGCGTCTCAGTTTCACATTTTCCTTCGACAATGATATGACTTAAAATCACTGATTCAGCAGTCAGTGTTTGCTTTGATTTCACGGTCTTAAAATCAGTTTCTCCTGAAAAAGTTAACTTGGCAGTGCTAAAATTGATGTTGAGTTCTACATTGCTCATGTGTGTGCCCTCATCAGAGCTTTGTTGATTGGACCATTTTCCATTACCAGTAGTTTCACCAGTCACAGTAATTCTGCCAGATTCCACTGTGGCTGCTATACTGTTTTTCATTGAAACTTGACTTGAAAAATCAACTGATGGGAGGTCCAGGTTGTGGTCATAGTTTGTGTCAATTGTTGCAGAGATTCCCCCCTTCAATGCAAGTGCCACGTTGTTGATTAAGTCTGCTGTGTACATTTGGGTCGTGGCCTTGGTAGTAGTCTTAGCAGAGGCCTCAGCAGAACTGTCAGTAAGTGTCAAGGATCCCTGATGGTCAATGTTGAAAGCCATATGGGACGCTTTCACTGTTTCTGTAAATATCAGCTCCTGCATGGTGGGAGCTTCCAACTGAGCAGTGGCTTCGAAGGTGTATTCAAGCAACTCAATGGGTGATTTGGCATGAGAAGTGATAATGGCTGTAAACTGTGGGTTTTGTGATGTAGATGTTGAGTTCTCAATCTTCCCTGTAGTTACAAGAGTGTACTGTGGGGTGGTCACTCTGAATTCTCCATGTAATTTGCCAAAAACTGGAAAACAAATGTCACTAGGAATCTCTGGCAATTTGATTTGGGGGATTTGAAGTGTTGTTATTTTGAAGTCTGTCAGATTTAATGTGGGGATGTTGATAGCCGGAAATTTTATTTCAGAAAGTGTTATTTCTGGGAAGGTGAGATCTGGTAAATCAGTCAGATAGAGAACTTTTAGGTCACCAAAGATTTCCTCAGGGTCAGGTGTTTGGATCTCATATTCTTTGATATCATCTATGAATTCAACTATTTTTGCTTTGATCTCTTCAAAATCTATGGTAAATGAAGGAATTCTGTAGGAGTCTAGAATGGTGAACTCGGGGATGGAAATTTGAGCTGGGATACTAATCTCCTGCAGTTTTTTTAAGTTAATTGTAAATGCTGGAATGACAAGGTCAGTGAGAGGTACAGTAAATGTGGGAACTTCAATGTCAGCCTTTTCCAGTGTGCTTAGAACTCTGTCTACAGCTTGCTTCATCTGGCTGATTGCCTCATGGTCCTTTGCCAGTTTTCTGATCTTCTCTACCAGTTGGTCAATTTTTGCAGAGAGGTAGGCAACTATATTAGCATAGGACTCACTTGCTCTTTGAAGGTAAACATAGATTTCATTTCTGATATCCATGTTAAGGATTCTTTGTCTCATATCTTCAAGCATATCCTTCACTTTCATCTTGACGTCGTTGTAAAATGTAGTGTCAATCACATTTTTCAGTTTCTTCAGAGCATCAGCCACCTTTGTGTTTTTAAGTTCTTCCAAATATGCAAAGATGGAATTTTGGATCTCTCTGAAAAACTCCCTGACTGCTTGAATCTTTTGCACAATCTCATATGTTGTAATTTGCTCATTGATATAGTGTGTGAGTTCAGCAATCTTCTTGTTGGTCTCATCAACAAATGCACTGTAGTCAAATTCTCTTACATACTTAAGCATTGAAGAAATGCGTTCATTAAGGAAATCGATGCTTTCCTTAAAGTCAAGAGCTCTGAGCTGGCTGGTCACATTGTGCAGAAAGTGCATTATTTTATCATAAGCAAATTCAAACTTGATAGATTTCAGCGAATCCACCATTAACTGCACAGTCTCATCAATTTTGAATTCCTTGATGAGAGTCATTACCTGATCCATCAATTCTTTAAATTTATTATCAAGATCATATTTTAACAGTAGGTCCCTGACGTAGAAATACACTGCATTCAGTTTGTTAGGAATTTCATATTCATCAATCCAGTTGACAATCACATCATTCATGGACTCCATCACTCCTGCTATCTTAGAAGAGGGGATCTGATATGACAGTTTCTCAGCATATTTGGCCAAATCAATTGAGAGAAGGTAATCCTTGACATCTTGGAAAAACAAGCTGATGTCAAAGTTCCCAATGACCTGCTTCATTTCAAACAGTTTGTCCTTGATTGTCTCCAAGATCAAATATTTCGAATCAAGTTCTTGCAGCCATGCAGCACTTCTTACTGTAAGCTTTTGTAAATCAATCTGTCTGATGATGTCCTCAATGGCATCAAGTGCTCTGACGAGTGACTGTTTGATTTCATACTTTTTATCAAAGGCCTGCAACAGATTTTGAATCTGTGAAAGTACATTTGTTATATTATCAGCAAGGTGTCCAGCCTTGACATAGTCCTTAACTCTAAGGAGGAGGTCCCTTACTTTGGTGGCAACGTCCATCACTGTGTTTTCCAAATCCCTTCTCCAGTTGTGCACTGCAACCTCCAAGTCATCCATTGTTACAGCAAACTCATTCATCAGATAATCAAGCTTTCCCTTTACTTGATTTATTTTGTTCTCCAAATCCAGTTCTTGCATGAAGTCTCTTACTTGCATTGGTAGCTCATCTAATTTGGCTCTGAAGTCAGTGATCAGTTGATGAACATTTAAATTGTTGATGAACCCCTGAAGCGATTCTAATGCTTGAACAAGCGTGTTTTTGAGCTGCTCAAATGCAGCTGGAAAGCTCTCAATGAACGGGATCTCTATGATGTGACAGTCACTGTTCTTGTCATACTGGAGGACACCAGCTATACTGAATTCTTCTGTATCTGGTAGTGATCTCTTGTTTTTGCCAAATTTGCTGAATATATCTGTTAACATCACTCCTAAAAATTCAACTCCAATCTTATCAGGATTATTGAAAGCACTAATGTCCTGGTTGTAAGCAAGGTTGTTAAGTTTAGATTTTACTTTCCAAATCAAATGTTGGTCATTTGGTGTTAGGAGACCATCAAATTTGTTGTCAAAATTTGTGGAAGACTCCCAATCTGGAAGCATATGTGTTGTTGATACTCTGCTGTTGTGTGAGTGTGCAAGAGCCAGTGGTTCAGCTTGAACCAACAACTTGCTGTAAAGCTGTCCAGTGTGCTTCCCATATAAGTTAATTTCTCCATCACAATTGACTAGAGCATTAACAGTCAGGCTCAGAGGCAGTGTCATGGTCCGAATGGTGCTGTCACAACGTAGGGGCTCAGAAGTTATTTGTGTCTCACAGTGTGACTTGTGGGAAAGTCCAGCAAACTCAAGTTCACAGTTGTGACTGAGCTGAGCATTCATCACATTTCCAGACGTGCTGTATTTCACTGTACTAGCCATATTGTCATAGCTGACTTCAAATGTGTTTTTAATGTTGTGTTTTTCTCCATAAGCACCACTCATACTTCCACTCAAATCCACTTTAAGTGGCTCAAGCTTTGTGTGGCCTTCAGTGTTCAAACGGACATCATAAAGCTTTAAGTCATGTGTCATATCAAGTGAAGCAACAAATGGCTTCATATCAACCTTGGTGTCTTGTTTGTAGTGAATGTCATCACAGATGAAGTTGTCAGTCTTGGAGTGGAGGGCTAGGGTCCACAGGGTGAGGGTTAATGAATGGCTATTTTCTGTAGTCATCTCCCTCAGTGTTCCCATGGTGTTGCTGTTAAAGGTCAGAGCCCTTCGGTTCAGTACAATATTCATGTTGTTTCTTGTTGTTGCATCATATGCATAGCCCTGCAGGACACCGTTCAAAGAGGCTTCAGCTGCTGTGATTTTACCCTCAATATTCAGCTCTCCTCTGCCTTCCTCAGCCATCACTTTGGTGTTGGAGGACAGGGTTGCTCCATTGTTGTCTACGGCACCATTGAAGATATTCTCCATTGTGACAGGGTTGCACTGGATGTTATTAGTTCCACTTGTGGTCAAACCGTTTCTGCCAACCATAACAGAAGCTTTATGCAATCCACGCTGACCTGTATCAAAGGTGAGGGAGCCTTCGGAATTTAACTCAAGCCCATTAGGATCTAGGGATCCTGTTAAAAGTGAATATGCCCTATTTGTGTCATCATCTGCCTGTGACTCAATTCTTATGACTGCCATTTGGCTGGATACACCAAGCTCAACTTTGTTACTGAGTGATTTACCCATAGTTGTGCCAACAGCATCGCATTTCAGGGTGAGTTGTGAATCTTTATACTTGAGCTCTGCCACATGCCTTAATGTGTCCTTCTGGGCATTGGTTTTGGAAATAATGTTCAACTCAGAGTTTGCATAGACTCCATGGATGGTGTTTTGGACTTGGATAAATGGGAAGTTGAAGTGGAAAGAGGATTCCCCTCTTCCTTCTCTATCCAGTGGACGCAGGTTATAGCTGTGGCTGTAGGAGGTATTTGTGTTGAATGAACCTATTTTCAGCAATCCATCCAATGTGCCATCTCCTAAGACTTCATCTGAGTCTAGAGTGGAAGTTGACTGAGCAGAGTAGTAGATAGAAGCTTGCAGGCCTAGTGGACTAGAGGCTTCAATCCTATAGTTGGCTTTTGCATTCATTTTGTTTGCTACTCTTAACATTTCTAAGACACTGAAGCTTGTGTCGATGAGGCTATGGCTGAAAGAACTATTTAGAAGATACTTAAGATTATCATCAGCTCTTCCTGTCATCATTGCAGTTCCTTGAAATAGAGAGAAATTATACCATTAGTATTTGTAACAGCATAGGTAGAGATATAAAATAAGCTTTCATGACCACATGCTTTAAATCAAAACATTAGTTGCCTTCATTAAAAAAATTGTACCAATGTGCTCTTGCCTTTGAAGATGAGAAAAAATCCCATTTTATTAAAAGATACATTCTGGCCAACTATTAGGAACTCAACTTGCACAAAGTGTTCAAAATCTTAATTTTTGTAACCCTTTCTCAAAGTAAATATATAACACACCCCTTATATTCATTCACTAAACCCAAGAAATTTGTGTTTTAAGAAGATGTTTACCTTCAAGCTTGTATGACAGTAAACTAAAAGGTGATTGAGCCACGGCCTTGTACTGTGCAACATAGCTGGGTACATCTACAGTGTTGTTGCCTCCGGAGATGGATCCCTCCCAGGTATAGAGGTTGCTGTTAAACTTGGTGGTTGCTTCAGCTAGACCAAGAAGGGGGACAGTGAAATCCAAAGATGGTGGTATAGTGAATGATGGAAGTGGATAGTTTTTGGCAGGGATATGAAGGCCTATTTCTGGTAAATCTATGAGCGGAACAGACAAAGTTGTTGGGATGTTCAGTTCTTCTGTGTTTTTCCCTCCAAATGGAAGAGGAAGTGAGATTGCCATTCTTTCCTTGTTAAACTGGTATCGGAACGAACTGTCACTGTTGAGGAAAAAATTATTAATACATAGTTTTACTTTTGGACTCAACACCCATTTACAAACTGTACATGGACACAAGGCCAGATGACAGAATAAATAGTATGGATGAATTGTTGTTTCACAGTTTATGTCCAGTAATATCAAAAGCAATAAATGTTCTTAACCTCCATTAAACACTTACGATTGCAGCAACAGTTTCTCAGGCAGGGCAGGCAAGGTTAGATCTGAGATACTCCTCTTACTTCTCAGGTTTGCCAGGTAAGGCATGCGTGCTGCCAGTTTATCCAGCCATATATTACCTGCCTTCAGAGAGACACCAAGATTACATTTCACATAAATTAAAGACTATAATGTATCATGTTAAGAGGGTTTAAACCTAGATCTGAATCTGTGATTAAAATATTCATACTTATAGAGAATCCTACTTTCTAAACAATACTGACATGTGAAATGATGTCTATAATTTTAAAGAGTTGGACTTTTGACTTTGGCATGTTTAGGTTGCGCAAAGTCAAAAATAGTGTTAGTTGTTGATGAGTGCATTTGTTAACTAAATTTGGTGGTTACTGCAGAATGCCTCTCTTAATTACGGCAATTTATGTCATAGATTTTTTTTGTTGTGTGCCATATTATTTGAAATTAAAGGGTAACTCAATGAATTTGCTCAATGACATTACCTATAATTAGCATGACACAACTAAGTCTCTGTGTGAACTTCAGGCAATAGCTTTTACAAGGAAGAAGCCTGCATGTAGTGAAAAAGAAAATATCTCTCAGGGTGTGATTTTTATCCCTTTTCCTTCTGTGCACTGTCCATTGTGTCCAATAAAAACCCAACTATACTGTGGGAGAGCAAAGCTGGATAAAAGTATGAATAGCCACATGGCAGCTCTATCCACAGCAGTATGTATGTGGCATAGGAGCTGAATTTTAACCAACCTTTTTATAAATATTATGCAAACAGAAAGACCAATTTGACTGAAAACCCAAGCTCCTTGGATAAGGTTATAATCTTAGTGTAAATATTACCTCGATTCCTTTGGTGACAATGTGGCGGTATTTCATATCAGTCATTGCCACTTGCTGGTCCAGGATCTGATCAATGAGCTGCTGCAGTTGCCTGTGATATTCCTCTAAATTCGGGATCAGTATCTGGATCTCAGAATTCAGGTCTGATTTCAGGTCTAGTTCAAACTTGTCATCATCTGTAAGGAGAAAGTCCAAATGCCAAAAATGTGTTATTAAGATGTTAAGTTATTAAAGGATTTTATAATCTGCCTCTGCGCTGAACATGTGAATAACTGACAGTTACCGTATTTAAGAGAAGCTTTCTGTTGATAGGATGTCTCGGGCAGACTGATGAGTGTCTCTAAATCCATAACCAAAACCTGATCCTTCTTTAGAGTTGCAGTGATAGAGGCATCAGTTTGAAGAGAGGGAATGACCATCTGGAGTTGCAGCAAAGCATCCTTCATCATTTCAAGTCTACATTTAAAACAAGAACACACAGGCTGGTAAGAATATGACTCAGTCTGTTAACTAATTGTACTTCCTAAGATGTTTTTCATATGCTTATTCTCTGCTAAAAAAAATGCCTAAAGAAACCATGCAATGCAACTGCAACTTCAGTATTATCCACATCATAAGGAAGTATAAAGGGTTTGTGTATAGAGCTAAGCACCTTGTGCGTCCAACAAGAGTCAGCTGTGGGATGTTCCTGTTGGTGACATCAACAGTGATTCCTCTCATCTTTTTTCCTTTAGCTTCACTGTCTATCACAGCCAGCTTGATGCCTGCTTCCACATCATAGTCAGGAATGATGACCTCAGTGGTGAGGGTGTTCTTATTGCGGTTATATTTCAGAGATGCACTGGCTTCAGATGAATCAACACCTGGTTACAGCAGAAATTAGACTCATTGGTTAATGTTTGAACAGTGGAAACTGGCAGCCTCAAGATGAATAAAGACGTGCAAACATCAATGTCATATGTGATATCTGCACTTGATATATAAATATCATGTATAAAGGATGCTGTGATGTCTTGGTTCCATCTTGTGGCACATATTTATTCAGTCTGTACAATTTCAATTCAGGTACATACCCATATCAACTTGGAATGGTGAAACAAAATGCAGATGAGTGATGATAACATCTTTTATGCAAAAGGATAACTTTTTTTTGTTTGGCTTTTTTTTTTTAAATTGTTCATGAATTCTTTAATTTAGTGCATGGTTGCAGTCTGATCATGTCGTGTGGCTGACCCATACACATTTGCATGCACACAAACACATAAAAATACTCTCCTACAACGGTACCTTCTGCCTTCAGGGTCAGCTTTAGAGTCTCCACTTTATGACGACCCTTTTTTCCCTCTCGGAGTGTTTCATCTGTGATAGTGGCAGTGTATTCTGACACTTCCCCTGTGGGCTGGATTTCAACAGCAAACCTGAGGAAAGAACACAAATTTTATTTTAGTTAAATGTCTTTACTATCTGGTTTGGTAAATTATAAGAGTACTGCATTAGGCAAATTAAAATATCAACTGATCACAATAACTGTTTACATATAAGCAACCCAAACATAATCTACTTCAATCAAAAAGAGTCCATCCAGACTCCAGATTTGAATAAAGAGTTGCTAATGGATCTTCCTCATACTTAATATCTTCAGTCAGAGGGTTATAGGGGGCCTGGTCCCAGGAAGGAGCTTTGGAGTAACGGGCTGTTGTACAGAATTTCAGACCACTGAACAGCGGCTGGCAGTCAGGTGAGTCAGTCTGGTCATCCATCAGGGGTGGCACTGTGTGTGCTTGACTGGAGGGGGTTAACAGCAGCTTGTGGCTGTATAACAAAAAAAAATTAAGGACAAGAAATGGTGGGAAAGATCAGCACTCAAGCAACTGATAAAAAGTTAGCTAAATGAATATGTTATTAAGACACGTTTCACTGACCTAACACTGAGCAACTGAGTGTTTGATTTAGGAGCTGGGATGGTAAGTCTCATCTGGTTTCTGTTTATGATGAACTTTACATTGAGGGAGCTCTCATGATACAAATTAGTGTGCAACTCAAACCCTGCGTCCATATAGTCTGGGAGGTGCACACCCATTTGGGTAATGAATTCTAGCCCAACCGAGGGCATGAAGGACAACTCAGTCTGCAAAGAGAAAGATACAAATGAATAGATGTGAACAGAAATTTACAGGCACATAAATGCATAATTTTGTCCAATATCTAAGTTAAGATGAGGAGAAGTTAACTTACCCTTTTGTCTGGAGATGAGTGAGTCAGACCTCCTTTTGCACCAGGTGCAAACACACCAGCCAGTGAGAACTTGAGAGGGAACCCAGAGGCAGTGGGTAAAGACAATGCACTCTCCATGAAGATGTAATGGGCAAAGACTTCATTTTCTGTGCTGGATGTCAGTGCAGAGAAAACCTGTTGGAGAGGGGAAAAAAAACATTGTATACCAGCTGCAGTTGAGTCACAAATATCAACCAAATTTCAATGATAACTAGTGACTCATGTTTACAAATTCAAAGGTAGCAATATTTATCTAGTTAGTTAGAGTTAGCTCATCAAGCTGTAACCTGACCAAATAACTACCTCATGTTAATGTGTACTGTATGACTGTAGCTTCTTCTGTACAAACCAATCAGATGTGTTGGAAGAAGCCTATTAGACTTTAAGAGGTAATCGATTCAACTTGTTTCTTAAAATCTCAAATAAAAAGAGAGAGGCTTGTTGCATTAATTTGCAGTCCTGAAGAATATTAGTGTGTGGTTGTTCTGTGCACCTTGTTTTGGTGAGGCTGCCAGTTACAGTAACAAAGGCTTTTAAGCTTTTGTACCTTTCTTTAGCACTATGCCGTGACATTCTTGTAAACTGACCTTTTTTGGTGAAAAGGAAAAAAAAAAAGAAGTTTCTTTTTCTTGTAAAGTTCATGCCATGAAACAACAAATCTGACCTTGAATGGAAGCACCCTGCCAAAAACATGGTAGTACATGGTCAGAATCTCAACCATCTTTCTCATTTCGCTGGCCTTCATGTACCCGATCTCATTTCCCAGAAGTCGAAGATAAGCAATGGCTTCAGGAGTTGGTGAGAAACGTACATTATTAATAAGCTTCTGGACACTGTCTGTGATATCCTTCAGAAGATCCTGTGGGACCTGGAGAGATGTTATAAGTGCATTAGTTCCCAGTGATTTAAGTGCAGTGAACCTCACACTCCAAGAATGAAAATGTATTTTTAACATATTTTTTTGTTTTTATGTAGGGTTTTATTTATATTGTAGCAAAAACAAGCACATTATGCTGGATGTGTCAGAAAAATCACCTCACCTGTCTCTTCATTCTGTCTCTGTTTGGGGCAACTCTGTCCAAAACCTCTCTGAGCATCTGGGCTTTGTCACCTGCCCAGTACAAAACTTTAGAGAGGGAGTCCGGAAAGAAACCGTTTTCTCCAAAGAGAGCATCAATTGTTGGTTGAAATCCTGTTCCCTCAACACCAACCTTGAAGGATAAGATTTTGAATTTTTAAAAATGTTTTTTAAATATTATTTTTATGAGTATTCAGCGCATTTTACAAATATGCTATTAAAAACTTACCTCAAATATGTCATAGCTATAGTCAAAAACTTTAAGAGTGGTCTCCAGCAACATCTCCTTAGGTAAGGTGTTAGTGGCATCAAAGATAATGTTGCTTTGTATTGAGCCCAGAGGGGAGTCTGCTTTGTAGTTTTTTGACAAGCCGTCAAATATCTTGTTTGTGGTTGTTAGCGGGTTGTTCAAGGCCAACTCAATGTACTCCCTGAGTCTTCAGTGTGGAGAAAAAAAAGACAGTTTTAAAATGACAGAGTTCCAAAACAACAAAATCTGTTTTCTCTTTCATATAAAACATTTGTGGAAAGAAAAAGGTTTCTGTCCTTTTATTTTCCATGCTGACTAACATCATTTTCTTAAGCCATCATACATGCATTCTTTAGCCTGAGGGAAGTATTATACATAAGCAATCTTTAAATTTAGTCAGATTAATGGAATGGATTTTTGGTCACACAGAGACAGATTAAATCCAAAATGCTAACATTTTGTCAGTTTTGCTGCAGCTAACAGACTAGCAGCAGATTGCCCAGGTTTAACAGTGACGTAGCAATATTGTCACTCACTTGTAGTCATTTTTTACTTAATAACTAGGCCAAAGTTCACCCTACTTTTAACTATTTCCATTTCTAACTATTTACATCTCCATAGAAAAATATCTTGCTTTTTATATGCAAGTTGTTTAAATTTCTGCAGCAGCAATTCATCAGCTTTGTCTGTCTGCTGTTTTGTGCTGGGTAGATAGCACACACTCCTATTATATTTATATGCTGTCAAACATTGAAATGTCAATATGGTAACTCCTTCCGGGGTTGATATATACTGGTATCTACTGTTTACCTTGCAAGTGGATAACTGGCTCATATTACTTTGGCCTTTTACTTACTGAGAAATCTGCGGCTCATCTGAGTTGCGGATGTTGTTCAGGTGGGAGACAACAAAGCTCTTGACTTGCTTATCAACCATATTCTCCAAATTGTTCACAATGTCTCTAACCAGGTCTTGGTCTGGGTTCTTCATCAGAATCAGGTATGCTGCAATTCGTTTTTCAACGGGGCTCTGAGGATCCTGATACACTTCCAAAAGAACGTTTCTGATCTGTGGGTGGCCAAATGACAAACATTTTTCCCAATGTTGAGATCATGCAAAAACTGAACATTTTACATTTTCACAAGTTTAAAGTTTACATTTTAAGTCTGAAACTCTCTTCATTAGTGTTGCTGTATGTCAGCTATATGAGAATTTATGGTCTTGTCCTGTGGCATCAAACTAAAATGACAATGTGTAACAAACGTGTGTTTGTGTGTGCCTGTGTGTGCAAGTGGGAGGGGGTAACTGTACCTCATCATTAATTTCCATCAACCTAAAGGCCTGTAAAGCTGCCTTTTGGTTTGATAGTGGAATGTCCGTTTTCTGAGCGCAACGCAAAATAGAGGAAATCAGGCTTGGGCTGACGGCTTGAATGGCCTGACCCATGACACCAACAACCTGTGAGTGAGACAAATGTATGAATTTCATGGGTTAGGTTCATGGGCATTTTCATTCCTGAGCTAGATTTCCTGACAGGACCCGACCCTTTGGAAAATCCAGAACTGCAGTATTTGAGATGCTTGAATGATTATCAGTACCCTGAGCACAAGGAAGGACATCTCTTCAGGGTCAATGGGAAAGTCAGAGCCATCATCAATGATTTCTCCTGAACAGTCATTTAAAAGGGTTTCCATGAACTTTGACACATCTGTAACCTCTGGAGTTACCTCTCCTTTATGAAACCTTGGGATACAAGACAGAGAAGGTAAAATGTTGTGGATTTGCTTCCCTCTAATGGTTATTTGTAGCAGTTACAAAATTAGCATCAATGGGACATGAGAGTTGCGTTATTCCCGTTTTTGATTTATTAAATTGTAACAGTAAATGGAATATGTAGCTTCAACATTTTAAATACAGAACAATCAATATGTAGAAATACTTAAAAAATGTTTTGTTATAACCATGATTTATATCTTAAGCCAAAAACATATAAACAAACAATGAAAAAACATTTTTACTCACTTCTTGACAGTGTTGGCTAAAGCATACATAATTGCCTTGCTCTGTCTATACTGAGCCATGCTGAGCATATCTCGAACACGTCCAGCATCAGGGTTAGCCTGCAGACTCAGCCCATAGACCAAAGCATCCACCTCTACTGACACCCCATCAATGGTCCTGATAGCCTGGAGGATGGCACTGGTGCACTCTGGGGTCCCACACTGGAACAGGGCTTGCCAGGTGAGCCAGCCGGACAATTCCAGCATCTCACTGACGGTCTCGCTCAGGGTGTCATTCTTCAGAGCACGCAGGCTGGACACCAGCTTGTGGAAAAGGCTGGTCCTCCTCTGACCCTGGTCTGTGCCTGGCAGAGCCACGAGGTCCTGCACGATGCTCAGAACAGTGTCCTTTGTCTGGACTAAAGCTTTATCATCAGGCTCTTCAAAGTGGAGTGGCTTGTTCTGGCTTTGGTTCGCATCTGTGAACACATATGTTTAGTAGTGGTTTAGCTATTTCCAAATGTGAGATAAGAAAATTAACCTTTTATGTAAAATACCTTTTTCACTTGTCTTATCTACACGTCACAGTAGACTTGCTTGAAATGAAACTCACCAAATACTCTGTTATTGATCCTTTTGGAGCTCAGAAAGCTGAGTTCCTGAGTCACCACAGATGCTACAACACTGTCTCTGCAAGGCAAATCACAAGGTGATGCAAAAGACACAACTGAGTGCTATACACACACACACACACACACACACATAAATATGCACATTTGTGATGACTTACTGATTGGAGACGGGCCAGTTCACGTGTTTCTCTGTGCACATGGCTGATGTGATGTGCTTTCCCTTGTTATCAAACTGGTAGTTACAGTTTTGAGTGCTTGTGATCATCTTAGACATGGGGAGATGCTGGAAGCAAAAAATCTGCAGTATTAAGGTTGTATACTTCTAAGTCACAAGTACATTTTTTCATTGTTTGGGCAACCTGCTGCAAAATGTAAAATTTTAGCTTGACAATTATACATGACTTAATATTCAATGATCATTTATCAGAAGTGCTTATGGATGAAACCAACTATTTTCTTCTTTCCATAAAAGCCAAATGCAATACCAGTGCTTTCAACCAACTGTAGACCTAACTACTGATCTTCAACAGTACGGTAATTACAATCTGTCACGGACCAACCCTCAAGATTTTGTAAATGCTGCTTTCCCATTAACAAAGATTAAAGTGTAAAGAATTTTAATTCTTCTCTTTATAATAATTCCTTAATACTCCTCCATTTTCTCAATAGAGGGAGAGTTATATTCAAGAAGAGCCTTCATTGCAATATAAACTGGTGTTGTATCTGTGTAGATTCTCATTCATCCAGGTCATGTTTATCTGAAGAGTCAAAAAAGCAAGTCAACTGGACTGTGT
>JAQNCA010000007.1:22277749-22294455 GCA_029783725.1 Acanthurus tractus
GTTTGTGTGTTTGTGTGTGTGTTTGTGTGTGTGTTTGTGCGTGTGTGCGTGTGTGTGTGTGTGTGTGTGTGTGTGTGTGTGTGTGTGTGTGTGTGTGTGTTGGGGGGCAGGGGGTGTCACAGAAAAATGTGCTCATGGAGACATACAGGTGCACCAAATCCAACAGAAGTTTTTTCGAGTGCGTTTCCAGGTGTCGATGTGTGTGTAGGGATTTTCCGTCAGTGTGATGGTGTCAAAGCCATCCAGGATGCAGTGATGAAACTTCACAGGAGTGTTCAGATCCAAATAAAGGCCAGCTTCAAAGATCGACGGGGTCCGACCCATTTTTTAATAACGTACTAATGACCAGTGTGTGTCAAAGGTAAACAGGGCTTTACTGCTCGAGTTTGAACCCATAATTGTTCACTTTACATACAGTCACTGAAGGTTTCATATCATTAGAACATTATTTTATGATGGCTGAATCCAAACACAAACCTCTTGTTATATTGCTGTGCTAGTTACCAACCTAACAGTTAAATGCAGCACAATTTACAAAGTTTTCTGTTCACCTTT
Source organism: Acanthurus tractus (assembly GCA_029783725.1). Lineage (NCBI taxonomy): Eukaryota > Metazoa > Chordata > Actinopteri > Acanthuriformes > Acanthuridae > Acanthurus > Acanthurus tractus. Next base: position 22,278,305 of record JAQNCA010000007.1, read on the forward strand.
AATCACCTTTGACTGGACACATTAAGATGAATGGAAACAAAAGCAAGAGGGGTTTTACTGGAAGAGGAAAGAGGGAATTATACACAAATTCCCCAAAATATTTTCTTTTTTACAAATATTTGGCCTTTAAATGCAGATAACTTAATATGGACTTAAGTTTAGAACTTAAAGAACTATTTCAATGAATCTTAGAGGTGCTCGGTGAAATTTTCTCATAAAGCAAATATATTTTTTGTCATTCAGTGTCTCTATACAGTCTGCACTGTGTGTACCGTTGAGCTCAAGGAAGAGTTCTGGCTGCTTTTTGTTCTTAATGAAGCATTTGCTAAAAGGTCTATCAGTGGAATAGTTGCACTGTGTACACACACACACACACACACAGACATACACACATATATGCATGCAGATCAGATAAGGATAAGAACAAAACAGGAACCCACTCATAATGTCAATGATAAAAACATTGTTCCATGCAATTTTAATAGCAAATATCACAGGGCACCTTTTAAAGATGAACAAGATGAACAAACAGGAACGAACTTTCAATAAAATAAAATTTAAAAAAAAAACCTCCGGTGTATTGAACCACAAGCAAAGTCTCAGGGGCGAAAATCCTTTTTCCTTTATGTTAAATACCAATGCTAACGTATTAAACTTTGATATTACAGCTGTTGAAGAAGAAAACAGCATTGCCACCACCAAGAGTGTATTTTAAGTCCAACTCTTGTTTTCTAAAGATAGAAAATAAGCTTAAAATGGACTCACAGCTAAGTTCCCATTTCTCTGCTCTTAGGTGAGACTATGCAGAAACTGCACGTTCTTTTTAGAATGAAAATGAATTTCTGTGTAATTAAATGCACTGTGTTGACTTTAACACACTCAGGATTTGGCCGTTACATCCTTACTTGGACTGATGTGAGCGGTTTGGTTGCCAGTGTTAAAGCCTTTTTTGCCAGCTTTGGATAAATATTGCTGTAACTGACATTATTGAGTCAGTTTGCTAGCTTAATTACTCTCCGTCCTGAGCTGCCGGTACACTGTGTTTTGGCATGAAATGTTAGGAATGTTGAAATCAAATGTGGTACCACCGAAATGTTTATCACAAAGAAACGTTTCAGTGGTTTTATCACAGAGGTAAAACTAGAGGCAAACACCTCACCAGTGGAATGTGTGATGAGGAAAAGATGACGAGTATATTATTCTCCAGTAAATCAGGCTCACGATTTCACTGTATTCTGTTTCATGGATACAGTTTAAATAGGTTGGACCTTTGTTGCCTGGTTCGGTTCAGGCTGTGCAGATGGTTTTACTGAAACAAAGTGAAGTTTGCCTCCTGTCTTCAACATGCTGTCAAAAGTTCTCTTACTTTGTTTATGACTGTTATTTTTGTTGGTTTTTGCCTTAATATTTCACACTCCATGCAGTTTGGTTTAAATGTACATTTCCATAGATATAAAATCCCCGTTTTGTCTGTCATTGAGGTGAGTGGTGTTTGGTGCCTGTGTTTCACACTAACTCAGTGCTCCTCAGAAGTCCTGGTCTTATCAACCATCTTTTTTTAAAGAAAAAATCAAACCCTCACTACATTTGTTGTTCTCTCTTTGTGGTTGAACTTTATTTGCTCTCAGTAATGTCATCATTACTGAGAACAAAGACAAAGGCAGTAAAGGAAATGCACTGGAAATGAAATGATTGCCACAGCTAATGATTGCCACAGTGTTACTTTGCAGCAAGATTTGCATTGACTCAGTTTAATATTTTGAACATTTGGAGGTGATTGTTTCAGCCACTGTAAGGTCAACAGAGGATGACTTTTGATTTAAAAAATTCTCAGTTTTTAAGCGGAGCATCCACTTTAGTTGGATTCCTTCTCAGTGCCTTTTACATGAACAATTTGTGACGATCCACATGAGTCTAATGTTGCATTGTAATGTTCCCTCTGTAGCCTTCAGTTTAGGTTGTGTGTATGTGTTTATATGTAGGTGCTATGCTTACCTCTGTCTATGTGTGTGTCCTGCTCATAAAGGACTTCATAGAGGTAATTCATACCAGTGATTCCAGTTCCTTTGTTGGTGTAATTTTGGCGCTTACCACTAAAATACCTGATCTCCTGTAACTGAGTCTAAGCTACAAAACAAACCTAGTAACACATGAAGGTTTTCTCCCAATAGTTTCTTCTGTGTTTAACAAATGCAGTCAATGACAAAGGGAACGAAGGGGGAGTTTGTATGTTTCTTCATATCCAGTTAAATGTTTAAGCTTTGCTGGACACTGTTCATCTTTTTGTTTAGCTATTTGCAAGATGCTTTATGAGGCTGCAGGGCCGATGTGTTGTTTATTCCACCTAGTCCAATATTATCAGGTACATTTTGATGTTTTATGTATTTCATAGGTAACTCAGTTCTGCTTTTAGTGATTAAAAACACTGGAAACAGTAATGTATCACTCCCAGTTTGATGATAACTTATTTATTCAGAGGCAAAAAGAAGTAAACTTGGAAATATTTTATGATGTAAAGCTAAAGAATGAAACAAGTTTTAATAAACTTCAGCTCACTGCTTCTGTTTTGTCACGCTGTTCTTCTCATCTTCCCTCTTCTCTTTTTCAACTGTGACCTTTGACCCCACCATGACCCAAGTTTAATGTGACTTCCTGCTGGACAAAAGCAGCAGCCAGGAGCAGCTGACACTGCCAAGATAAATACACATTCATTCACATGCATATTCTGCCTCTTCATCACACAAACACTCATCCTATTTACACACACACATTTTCAAACTCCTTCTCCTGGCTGGAATATTTTGCACACTTTCAGTAGACACATATGCAACATAAGTTCCTCCAGAGGAAGGATTCTGTTACAAAAACAAACAACGTGACGACATTTCTGTTTTCACACTCAGTCATTTCATTTTCATCTCCTGATTCACCTGATAGCTGTTTATTATACTCCTAAAACCAATAAACAGTCATAACTCAGAATGAGCCTAATAAAACATCTTTACAAACGCTGGAGTAAAAAGACAGGATACTGTAGCTTCAAAGAACAAGATTCCCTTGAAAGGAGAGAGCTGCAACTCAAAAGAGAACCCAAGCATAGGACTGAGAGGAAAACACGTTAAATAAAGGTATTTTCACAAAAGAAACATTGAACAGTAATCTTTAAGATCAAGAATGCTCAGAAAACTCAGTGTCTCTCTGGTAATAAAGTCAAATGAAGGCAGGTTTGAATGCTAATGTTTGCAAAAAATGAACGAAAACATGTAATATGTTTCATCACCTGCATTTATAAAGTTTATCATTTGCATATTTTCACTATTCAGAGCCACATATTTGCAAACCCAGCAGCAGATACATAGCAACATTATCATTCATGTAGTTGTCCACCTGACGCAGATGCCCAATGTCTTTTCTTCCTTAAGCTCTAGTTTGGTCTTCCCCAACTCCTGGTAAAAATCTGTACTCTTTGGTTTGTGAATGCTTGACTGTGTTCCAGCTAAAAGTGAAGAGTGTGTATTTTCTGTTTGGTGCTGAGGTAGTTTTTGTGGTTTTGTCAAAGCTCTTTCACCGAAAACAGTTGTTTGAATTTGATAAGAGCACTGAGAGCAAATACACAAACAAAGATAATGTAAAGTGCAGCATACATAATACATAATACATTTTTGCATGCTGATGGCACAAGATGAAATTCATGCTATCACTCAGGTAGTTAAGATTCATGGCAATCCATCAAGTAGCCTGATTTTAGAGATTTTTAACTGTTGAGTATCCTGCTTATAGCTCTTGAGTCATAATTACTGAGGCAAGGACACATCGACAAATTTGAAGCTGTCACCTCAAGGTCACTCCACCGAGACAACTCCCATTCCCGCTCAGAGTGGCTGTGACCATTTACATGGCCAGAAAGGCGTCAAACGAAGTGCTGCAATCTCACTCTGCAGCCGTGAGAAGTTCAAGAAAGTTCCTTTTGTTGAGACTCCCGACGTCAGAAGGCGAAGGCTGAGGTCAGACCGAAACCACACACACAGATGCAAAGAGGCATGCCAACACAAAAAATGAGAAGCTGTCCTTTTTTTGCATACCATTTCAAAGTTTATAAAAATATTCTTTATTACATTCGTCACTGTGAAGATGTAGCATTTCAACATTTGTCATTATGACAAGATGCTTTAACCATAATATCTCTCGACAATTAAACTATCCACCATAAATATTTTTAAAATTTGACCAAAAACGTTATATTACCATAACACTGAACATTTTGACAATTTCACACTTTTATAGCATTTAAAGGAATGTTATACTTACACAGTTACTAGGCAGTTTAACATGTCATGGTTGTTGAGGTTCTTTTCACAAATTCAGTTCTGACCTTCTTATATTTCCAAACCCCAGTTCTGACATTACAGATCCATAACAACACAAGTATATGCATTATGTTCAAATAAAAGATAAACACATTCTTAACTACGTAATATCATGACCATAACAATATAGTTCAATTCCCATGCATGTAAATAGCAATATGTAAACATTAGAGATTTTTTCCCTTGATATTCTTTTCAACATGGAAGCAGCATCTCAGTTAATCAAAGCTGTTTGGCTACAAATAGTTTCATCTCTTAACTTGACAAGTATTTTCCAATAATATTTAACCTTAAATAGTAATACTTTTAAAAACAGATGCATGTAACAAAATACCTTTTCTTCTAAGCTGAAGTTAGGGTTGAAGTTGTGGGGGGGAAGAAGCAAAGATGGAAGACAAAGGCAGGTCAAATGAAGGAGAGGCGACAGTTAAAGCAAGACTGAGAAACAAAAGAAATAATAATTCTTCTCTTACAGACTAAAAGTTACATTCATAAGCACTCTTGCACAATCAAATACACTGAGCAGTTTAATTCAGCCTCATCCCACTTAGTTTGGTACATCTGCTGTCTTATGGTGCCTAATGCTAGCAACCCTGTAATGTTAGCAAACTAAACTATTGCTGTGTGACAGACACAATACTGGCAGGCTGAGTCAGTTTTCTGATTGAACTCCTCTCCCCTGTGCTTCTGTTGTGTTTTATCATTAACCATTATCCTTCATTTGACTGACAACACAGCCTGTTTAGCAAAAGTCTTTCTTTATGTGAATTGATATTCTGAATTGAGTGAGGTCTCTACAGTGACCTCCACAGGTCGGCGCTGGAGAAAAATCAAGCTGAACCCATCATCATCCAGCTACAGGGGAAAAACACTTGTTTGTTTTTCACTAATCCAGTCACCATAGTCTTTGGTGAGTCCAGAACGCAGAACCTGTGCCCTTGCAAAAAAATAACGCACAAAATGGTGAAATGGGGAGTGTGAATTATTGATTTAATGGCAGAGCCTTTATCTAACTCATGGTGTGCATCCAATGATTCAGACTCAGTCCACAGCAACATTATGCTGATCAAACACTTAAAGGTTGATAGTTGGTAGATTTCTGTTATACTGAAAATTTTCATGGCATGGACACTTCACTAAATTTGGCCCCTATTCAGTAGACCACATTTTTTTCAGTCTTAGAATTTCACAAATCATGTCCATGCATTAAAGGCAAACAATTAGCTACGATGCAACCATCGTAGCTCAACCAACCCCTCAACCAACGGAAATAGATAGGCCATGACCTGAAGCGAAATGCAGAGCAGACCAGAGTCGTTCATAAACCAGAGTAAATCTGGAGTTGGCCTGTTTTCTGTTGGCTAGTGGTTAGCCTAACTAGCATGCTAGTATATTGGCATTTCTACTACAACCAATGTAATGCTTAGCTTATGGTGTGCACAACCAAATTCTACTTTCAAACTATGCGAGAAATTCTACATTTTGACAAAATAACCATGGAGATCTTTAGTGCTGACTAGCTTTGAATCATTTTCTGTCAAACACACGAGCCACTAAGGTTTACACAAGTTACCACATCTGGGCCGCTGCAGGTGGTTGTCAGGAGCAGGAGGTGTGTGGTTCTGCTGTGGTTGGGTCGGAGAGGAGGGGTTAATTTTGAATATTGTGTTTTTAAAAACTTCAACTAAAAAATGCTCCCCTGTGGCCTTTAAGTTTTTAATAGGTTTGTTCGGATGCTAAATCCATAGTACAGTTACTTAATCAACATTATGGAGCTCTGTGTGTGTCGAATACCTGCAGCTTACCATTAAAGTTCACTGACTTTTGATATTAACACTGCAGTCATTTTCAGGAAAACATATATATATATATATATATATATATAATGGTGAAAGCACATTGCTCAGTCTGTCTCACAACAATACCACAAGGAGTTCAAATAATCAGGTTCAGTAGTCATTTCCAAAGCTGCACTGTGGGCTGCTGGACGTTAAGTTAAGCCTGCATGATATCACTCCTCTCAGCTATCAGTCGGGTAAAACCTGACATCGAAGCATAATAAGTGACACACTGAACAACTTTTAATATACAACTGAATTTTTCTTTTTATACTTATTTTGAAACAAAAACTGACTACATGCCCGCCCTTTATAAGGGGAAAGCTGTCTTAGAAGTCAGTAAAGTCCATCACTTGATAAGGAATACTGGCAAATTCTGCTTTAATGGTTTGTTATCAAACTGCACTAATAATTACAAACCCACTATGACTTTTTGATGCATATGGACCTTTTGTCATCTCATACCACACCTCCAATAAGTTCCTATGTCTATAAACCAGAAACATGTAAACAGGGCATTTACAGTGTATAGACACCAGATTCATGTTAAGCTCTCACAAAGTGGCAGCTGTTACTCAAGATCAGTGTAAACACTTCGAAGAGTGAAGACAAAGTGTTGAGTCCAGTTCCATAGGATCATAATGATGACAATGACCATGAGGATGATGATGATGATGACGATGATGAAGATGATGATGAAGATGATGATGATTATGGTGTAAACACAGCTGGATTGCAAGCTTTCGCTGGGGCCACAGCTTCACAGGCAGGTTAGTTGTGGTAGGTCCCTTGTGCGTTTTCCGCTCACTCTTAGCTTAGTTTATTTTAATCCTGGAATCATTCTTGTCCTCTTAATCCATTTACTCTGAGGCCTGCTCTTTAAAGCTCCTGAGATCTCCTTGGTTAATTTTAGCTGATGTCATTGTAAGGCTCATCAGTCCTCTGTCTTTTGGTTCTGGTCTCCCGTGGCTATTAAACAGCTGGGTTTTCCATCACTGTCCAAACATTTGTCAGAGTTTCTGTGATTCTGAACAATCGAGGATATGATAGTTTTTTCATCAGTCTGCGTGACTATGATGGTGTCACTCCTTGAAGTGTCTGTTTTTACATTGTTCAGTGTGTTAGTGTGTGTAAGCAGTGTCACAGTCGGATGGCCGTTATTCTCGTCTGTGGCGACTTCATGGGAATCAGTGGTTGGGTTGCCTGGGCTGGCATTGCCACGGCGACAGCAACAACATAGTACTCTGGCAACAGGCCGGAATATGGCTCTGTACAGACCACGGCGGGCGCTTTCGCTTACAAAGCAGTAGAGAGCGGGGTCAGCCACACAGTTTAGACTGGTCAGCAACAACGATAGGTGGTAGTAGTTAAATATTCCTGGAAGAAAGAAATGCAGGGGAAAACGGCTCAGACAAACATTTTCATCCTCTGTCATTTTTCTGTTTTGTTGAAAAGAACCTGTACCTGCGATAAAGTTGCAGTCACGCTCCAACAGGGTGCGTACCAGCAGGAAGATGTGGTAGGGGGAGAAGCAGACGAGGAAGATGAGGATGGTGCTGCTGACTAACTGTCTGATCCTGGTCTTCTGATCCGGCTGCGTCCCAGCGCTCCGACCCACAGCGCGGAGGACACACAGGTAGCTGACCTGCATTAGGACAATTTTAACATTTCTACATACACTTTACTTGTTTTGAGTGGAATGTCTCTGGAAAGTATTTAAAACTCACACTCTGCAAGGTCTCAAATAAGATAAATTCATTCACAACACAATCCACATTTGTTTGGATGAAAAATTAAAAATTTAAATTACACAAGTAATTTTTTTTGGATTAGAAGTGTGTTAAGGTAACAATGTTTCCCCTACAATTGTCTTAAGGGGCCAACTGCCTGCCTGAGAGTCAAATTTATTTCACATAATCCCAAATCCCAACACTAATTAATTTTCATTAAGATCAGGTCTCAATCATACTCTTCTATTATACAAAATATCCTTACGTTATTCATTTAGTTTAAGCACACTTAGTTTAACTGTAGAGTCTCTGCTCCATGTCATCAACAAGGTTATCTGTTTTTTCTTCCTTCTCCTCACCATCTTGATGGTGAAGGAATGACCTAAAGATGAGCACTTGGTGAGAGATTGAGACATGAACTTCTTTTTGGGACGTATTGAACTCTCTTCTATCACTTCACACAAGACATATATTGTATTTAGGGGAGGCCTTGAGCAGTAAAGGAAGACCGTGCGACCAAACTTTTTCAAAACATGCTGATAAGGCTCAACTAGCAATTAGTCCAAATAGTCCCAAGAATTTTTCTTTCAAGACAAACTTTATCAAATGTGTACTGACCTGACTACTGAAGTGTTACGAATGCAGAGATTTCAGACACATAAAGTTTGTTGGGGGCTTAAAATGTGTCTAAAATAATATGAATTAAACTCAATTGTGACAAACTAAAATAAAAAGCTATTGTTTTTAAATATTCTCAATAAATTGTGTTCAGTAGTAGATTTTTTAAGTAGTTATCCCACCGATAGAATGGCCAGTGGAAACATGAAGCCGATGGTGAAGCGGTAGTAGTTGATTGGATACTCCCACTTCTTCATGGGGTAGTGCTCAAAGCACACCGACTGGTTCTTGGGGTTTTGGCTTAGTTCTTTATGGCCGAAGAAAACCACGCCCACAGCGATCTCTTTCAGCCAGATGACGGCACTAACGAGCCATGCTGCACTCATAGAGCGAAGAGAGGTAAACCTGGAGGAAAAAAAAAGAGATCAGGTCATTTGCATTAAAAATATTTAAATAAATTGAAGCTGCATTTAACACAACCTGTGCAAATCTGTGTAGTACCACTGTCTCCCAAATGTGAGCCTCACCGAAGCTCCTGCCCCTGTTGCTGCTTCAGTGGAAATGATCGCAGTTGTCAGGATTTTCGGCAGAACTTTCTGCCATTTTATTGAGCTGTCATCATCTAGAAGGACATTTATGCCCATCCACATTTGTGAAACAGCCAATGGGAACACACCTGTAAGTGGCTTTCCACTGTCACTTACTGCCGGTGCATGCCGTCGCAATTATTTGACGTGCACCAGGCTTGGCTCACACAAACGATGTCCAGACAGTTCCAGTTGCTTCTACTCCATTTATTGCTTCCACAAATTAGCACAAAGGTATGGCAATGAGGTGGCCTATTGTTACATACTGCTCCCATTTGCAGTCACCTCAGCACCTCAGCAGCGCAGTCAAAAATCTGTTTGCTTCAAATCACGCACACCTAGCCTCATTAACCTGGCTGTATAAATGCACTGCCACCAGAAGCAGCCAGTGCCACCGCAGTACAAGCATGTACTGCAACAAAAAATAAAAGAATAAACAAACACATGAATAAATGGCTGTTGCAGCACCCTTTCAGAAAGCACCTGTGATTGGTCAAAGTCTTTCATCATAGGTTAGATTTTCAGTCAAAACAAGTTAAGAGGAGGCTTATAACTTTTTTTTTTCTCTCAGATCACTTCAATTACAATACACTGAAAGGTCATAAAGGAACTTTTGTCTAGGGATGCCAAAACATTATTGGCTACTTAAGCTTTAAGTTTGAAACTAAACTGTATGAGAATTGAGGAACAGTAGTGAAAGGCTGAGGAAGTGTAAGGAATCAGTGGTGGTGACCCACTGCTCTCTGAACCTAGATTACCTTAAAGGATGGACCACAGCCAGGTAGCGATCAAGACTGATGCAGCACAGGAAGCCGATGCTAATATAGATGTTCTCATAGAGCAGGAAGCCACAAAGCTGGCACAACCACTCCCTGTGACGCCAGTCATCATCCTGAAACAACAACCACATGAAACTAGATCCTTGATAGATGCTGATAACAACAGATAAAACAGAACAATTACACATTAAATTAAAACTAAAGGTACAGTTAGACTGATTACCACACACTCTCCTCCTCTATCATGAAATAAATTACTTACATGTGCCTGCAGTGTGAGACTGATGCTCAAACAGTGGGCTTAAGAGCCACATAAGTGCAGCTAGTAGAAAATAATAGCTTAATAGGTTCATACAGTGATGTTATATCCACCATTATTTTTTATTTTAAATATTTTATTTTAAATTTATTTTGGCTAGACATAGTGACTAACAGCCCTGGCTGGATGGACATGTGTTTTGTCGTTTTCATGGATGATTTCTGCTAAAGAGAATGTAATGATTACAAATGTTATTGCTTATGTTAAACTGTAAAATGCTACAGTTTTTTCATATTTCCATCAGGTTGATATGAATTGTTCTTCATCCGTTTCTAATTATATTTTAGATTATTTGATCCAGTTACAGCAATGTGCAATTTGCCCAATACATTTCTGCATTATTTTTCAACGAGAAGTCAGCTCAGGTGAGCTTTTGCTCTACAGGCAGATGCTCTTGGTAAACATCAGGTGAAGTTAGTTTGGAAGTGAAATGAGTTGATTTGATTTTCAAAGTCTTCTAAAAATTGGTTCTATTCTGCTTTCAGATTATTGTCACTTTCAGATCAGACCACGAGAGTTGGATCACAGAAGTACATTCTGACACGAAGAGTCAGACAAGAAGAGTAACAACAACAACTATATTCTAACTAAGTTATGTTTTGGTTTGGTATTTTACAAGAACAATGGAAAGAATTCTAACTGGAATATTAACAGAAAAGGATCTCTAAAAAGTAGTAAAGGGATTTATCAAATTAAATCCATGAGTAAATGACTTGATTTAGTTTACCTGAAAGAAGTACTGTAGCCACAGCGGCAATGATGCCAGGTATAACAGGTCGGACACAGTGAGGTTGATTAAATACACTCCCAGCTCATTCTTCTGCTTCAGCTGCAGAACGGCATGGTACAAGGAGTACAGGTTGGAGGGAACACCAATCTAGAAATAAAAACATATGGCCTTAATTCAGTTATCTGACACCAGGCACTTTTGTCCACGCTGTCCTTGTCTTTATTACATGATTACAAAAGTGTTGTTTTGAACGCTGCTTGCTCAGAAAACCATACTACCAAATCAGAACGTCAGCTACTTTCTACATGTCTACACAGGGCAACTTTGGTATGGTTATGGTTTGTAAATATAACACAGTTAAAAGTGCAGTATGGTTAAAGTTCCGGAAAGATCATGGTTATGGCAAATGAACTCCAGCAGGTTAGGGCTGGCAGTGAAAACACTTGATATAAGGTTAGAGGAAGATTGTGGTCTTGATGACTAAAGATGGAAAATGTTAATTAGAGGCCTTTGAATGAACACAAGTGTTTTTCCTCTGAATGAAAGTAAGACTCAGTGCACACCCACCTACCACACCGACCTCCACATCTCACTACACAGAAGGCATTTAACACCACTTTTTTTAAAGTTTTTGGCCCAGATTTGCTTTTACATCTCTGTGCTCCTCCTCCTCCTGCCCTCAACACTTTCTACATCACTCCACAATTCAGTCACACTATGTTTCACACAGCAGCCTTAAGGGAGCAATCATTATGTAATTTTCAATCTTTTTTTTTACCTTATTTTTAGAGTCCACAGATATCTTCTGTCTGCCCCTAATTATAAAATGTCCGACCAACACTTTAGTTTAATATTTTCAGTGATAGTGCCACCGACTGGCGTTTACATTGGGCTTTACTTAAGAGCTGAGAGAATGAACTCAAGCTTTGGTTTGGACAAACAATTTACTACTCAGGGCAAAGAGTAGATATGTGTGGGATGAAAAAAGAAAACTGATAAGGATGCAAACAGCTGCTTTCTAAAAGACACAAATAGAGATAAAAATAAGATAAAATAAAATAAATGATGATTAATATTCTCTCAAGGTTTTTAAGGAACATTTTGTTACCAGATCTCTCAAATACTGTACGAACAGACTGCTGAAGTCCCATATGGTGGGTTCACTTTTGAAATCTCACCAGGTCATTATGCAACAGACACAAACAGACAATGCACATTCACAACTACAGGAAATTTAACTAGCACATCTTTAACCTGTGGCTGTAAACAGACCTGAAGAGCCCCATGAGATCGACAAGTTTTCAATGCAGCACCTTTTTGCTCCCACTGTGGTGCCCCACGTCGCACCTCATGAAGTCAGCACCGACAAATATTTCCATCCACAACATCAGAAATAGGGCCAATTTCTCTTGTGCCCTTAAATGACCCAAATGATACAGTATATGACTAAGGCCTATGCTGCAACTTAGGGTTAGCTGACCTTGTTCTTTAAAGCATCAATGCTGCAATATTGTGTTTTCAAAGAGGAACAAAGTTTTATAGAGATATGACATTTCCTATCACACACAATCTTACCACCAGCTCCGCACTTTTTTCTGACACCTTAACAGTTTTGTTCAGAATATTCAATATGTACACATACTCACCAATAAGACAAGGATATACACGCAGGAGAAGAGGTACTGGTGGATTTCATGGCTGATAGTGCAGTTAATAACTTCCTCCTCAGACATGGTGAACACCCTCACACCCCACTCCACACTACTTCTTTTTAAACATGTACACACTCACATGGATGTTTTTAGACATGTTTAAACATACACCTAACCATACTGTCAACAGAACAAATCTTTGTGTGGGCTGCAGCTCTCGGTGATGGCTGAAACTTGTCTCATCTGGTGAGTACTTGTCCTCTGTGACAGGGTAGTCCACCTGAATTTGGCCGCTGTGGAAAAAAAGAAGAGTAGTGCCCATCAGTGATCATAAACATTTCACTGCATGATGCATTTTAGATATACACATTTATATATAGATATATATACCTATACATAGAACCATACTCTCCATCCTTTCTGTTTGAGTGAAGTGAAGCACATAAGCTTCCTGTTTGCACCACAATCTTGTTTGTGATCATTTTCATTTGCACGTTTGTACCACTGCTGGCATCTTTATGTGTTGTGTTGTGGGATTCTGGTGGTCTCAGAATGCACGAGAATGCACACTTTGTTTTCAGTGTGGTGACACAAGCTCACATCATGAAACAATGCATTAACAAAAATGAACTATGGACCTTTATTTAGAACAAATAAAAGATGTAAAAGAGATTACAGTTTACTTCCCATTGCTTGCATCAATAGGACAGTAGTTATACAAGCATAACTGGAGAATTAGAGTTTTCTCTCACGGACTGCAAGGCCACATTACATTTTGCTACAGTTACAAAACTGATGTTTTTATTCAAAGTGTCTTTCAACAGTTGCTCTCAACCATGAGGTTACAGCCCCAGAGCAGCTGACCGAATCCCTTCCTACCTGTTCAATTTGGCACTCTACTGAAACTGCTGCAACCCGCCTGCTTGTTGCTGCTTCCTCAGCATGCTGCCTCACAACCCACCTCCTGCCCAGCTTCTCCTTCTCATGTTTTTCTGACTTATCAGGGTTATTTCTGTTGTCATTAATGCTTGCTCTGCTCTGCTCTGCTCTGCTCTACTCTGCTCTGCTCTGCTCTGCTCTGCGGGGTTTGCTGCTGCTCTCCCTGCTTCATGCTTTCCACATATGTGTGTGGAAGAGGAGGGAGGCCCCAGAACAGAGCCGCACCGCCAAATTTTAATCTCATAATGTAAGAACTGCTTGCCAAAGTGCATCAGTTGCACATGGTAAAAGATTTTTTTTAAAGGCCAAGGTGCACTTCAGAGTTTTGCCTCTGTCTCTGGTCTGCTGTGTAGTGTCTGCCTTTCAAACATCAGAAAACTAACATCTGACAAAATTTAACATGAAAACATTTTGGCACGCGTTACTTTGCATTCCTGACTTTTGCATTTAGATGAGAGGCAAAGCATTGGTCGTAAGTGTTTTAGTTAAGCTTTTTCTTCCTCTTGCTATGGTGTAGATTCCACATTCAAAACTAGAAACAAAAGTGACACTGCATAGATGCATGAGTAATTGTTTTTAGTTACTTCCATTGGTGCTGTTAGAATAAACAGGTCAGTGAAAATAGACTTGATTTATGAATAGCATCAAAATTCAGTTTTGCTTCTTTGCTGTGAACTACAGCTCCAATTATTCAATGGACAGCGAAGCCTCTGATTATAACTTCTGCTATGTTTCTTTGTTTTGGCATCCCAGCGTCTTCAGAATGGCTCCATAATAACATACTATAAAACCATTTAGAGCCACTTCAACACAACACACTTAAGCTACAAGCATCATCTCTGTTTCTCGTTCCTTTTGTGTCACTGTTTCTCCCTCTCTTTATATCTCTCTATCTTTCTCTCTTTGGTCTTTCCTAAAAATAACCACAGACTGATGAAGACACACTTCAATCCATATTTTAACCAGGGGACTGGAATAAATTAAAATTCCCAAACACATATTATTGACTGAAGAACCAGATCTGTGACATTTCCACTTTTGTAGCAAAATGTGTTTGCTGTGCACACCACCACCTGTTGGCCCTGCCACAGGAGAAAAACACTGTGTCTCGCAGCTATTGGTCAGTGACTGCAAGAGTGCACCGTTTATCCTGTAACCCCTGTTCCTGACAGGACTGACACTGCGTCAGCTGTGTGTCAGAGTAGTTTGACCAGATGCTGGGTGCAGATGTAAATAGATCCACTAGGCAGACTGTTACAGAACATCCAGATCAATTTAGATCTACAACCCAAAAATCTGCCCTGCAGGTTGACGTCACTGTGTCAGCAGATATAGCAGGACCACAGTGGAGCCCCACACTGCAGGGGCTGCAGTCTGAGGAGCAGGAAGGTGTACAGCATGCGTCTCTACAAAGGTCTGAGCTCACATCATACAAAGATGGTTGCACTACATTTTCTCTAAACATGTTCAAAGGTAGAGATCCATCAATACAACTTTTTACTCCCAACAAAACAAAGGGTGTCTACTGAAACTGAGTTCCGCTTTCATTCCAATGCTCTTCTGTCTTCTTTTTAAGTTTAAACAGCTGAGCAAACTTTTCAACAATAAAAATCATGTTGATACATTGTTTTTCCTCCACCACTGAGTGGTGCATGCAGAGTTATGAGAGGTTAAGAGAAGCATTCAGTTCATACAAACTAGCATGAATAAAAAGGTGCCAGAATCACATGACTTTGAAAATGAGCCATCAACTTTATCATCTGGTGTAACTCTGGCTAATGATAATAGCCCTGGTAGCCCAGCAGTGAATAACTGAGGGATTAAATTCAGTAACTGGTCCACTGTGAAATGCAGAATGAAGCTGGAGATCAAACCAGTGACCCTCTGATAAGTAGATAAACCACCGTACCTCAGGCAGAGAAGAACTGCACTAGCATGTGCACTGATGGGGTGACCATTGAGTTTTCTTCAGAGGGGAAGCACTGGTTGCAAAGATGCTGCCAAAACAGCTTTTAGATGTATTAGACAGAACAATGAACTTTTTCTATTTCATCAAAGCATGGCCCTTAAATGCATATTTGCTCTCGATTCTGTGTAAGTAAACTGAAACAGAGCATCAGACCTTTGTGTAACACACCACATTCAGCTGGATTTTACAATTGATTGCAGGTGTGGGATTGTGTGTGGACTTCACATACTTAGCTGACATTTTCAGGCATCTCAGTGGGCTAAAAGCTAAAATGTAAGATGAAGACAATACTTTCACCTCATCTAACAAACTGCCTGGCCTCAGATCTAAGCTCTTACTCTGGCACTGTTTGGTGAGAAAAACAACAGCTACATTTCTGATCTTATCTTTCAGCATCTGAAAATGTCTTTTTTCTTTTATTTATTTAACTTATTTTATTAATTTTTTGATCTTTCATTGCAGTCTTTTGTACGGTTTGGCCAGGTACATGAGCCTTGGATGTCACACGTGATGGAAATATTAAAGGCCTGCCACTGCTGGCAACGCAGCAACAGGCAGAGATCAGGGAAGATTGCACATTTAAAAATGAAATTGGAATAAACTGCTTTGATCATGGTTTTGAT
>JAQNCA010000007.1:22303511-22342261 GCA_029783725.1 Acanthurus tractus
GTCTGTGCCTCCTTCAGCTGTCTGTGCCTCAGCTGTCTGTGCCTCCTTCAGCTGTCTGTGCCTCAGCTGTCTGTGCCTCCTTCAGCTGTCTGTGCCTCAGCTGTCTGTGCCCCCCTCAGCTGTCTGTGCCTCCCTCAGCTGTCTGTGCCTCCACACATGGGAGCTGAAGAAGAAACGAAGCTCTCAGGTCCATCAACAAGACCAAACTGACATCTGCCGCTCTGTCCTCTCACCTTCACAATAAAAGGAGTCTGCTCAGTGATGGACAATGTTTCACTTACTAACTCAAACACTGTTTGTCCTGACTCGGTTTAACAGTGGTCTAATTAATAACGCTGGAGTGAAAAGCTTGTGCAGGCATGTTTACAGAGTCCGTGATCTCTCATCAGCACAACCTGATACAATAAACGTTCCAAAGCCATATTCCGCCGGAATGTGCTAATATTGCGCTCAAGCGATAAATTAGTATCATTTTGCTAAAATAAGTGAAAACAAAACACTCCATATTTGGTCCAAAGAGTCACAAATACACGCGCTAACGGTGGAAAGTTCACACAGCAGTTTTGTCCGTATGAAGATGAAAAAAGAGGATATTTCTTACCGGGTCCCTCCGGTCTGAAGGGCTGCATCACAGTGACCGCGAGCTCTCTCTCTGACTGTGACACACGCGCGTGGTCTCTCTCACTTCCTCAAGCACACAGTCTGCCTACACACACACACACACACACAAACACACCGCAAATGCTAGATATGATGTGAATATGATTTTATGTTTGTATTACGTGTAAAAAAGTACATTACGTAGCCTCACCACAGCCTATCTATGTGAATAATACAGATATGAAAATATTTGATATATTTCCAGTTTTAATTTTTTCAGGTCACATGAGTTGTTGTTGTTTGGCTGCTCGGCAGTAAAACAAGCTGTAAGCACATACTGACAAATATATATCATCTAAGTAGATTGAGAATTTAACGTGGACATGTGAGCAAATTCTTGCCCATTTAGAAATAAGCAAACATGGAAAAATTTTAACATTTATTATTATTATTTATTTAAATTTAATGTATTATTGTTTTCGAAATTTAAGTTTGATATCCCCTCACATCTCAGCTCAGTTTTACTGTCCACAAACTCCTGAGGAACATATCTGACTTTTCAGCAGCTACTTGCTTCACTTTGTTTTCTTGTTTGTGCTTGTTTGGTGCCTGTCACATGACTTGGATTACAAGTGTTAGGGGTGTTGATTGAGAAACTGATACTGATTTGAACAGTGATAACAGTCTGGATCTGTCCGAGGTTTCTGCCTGTTAAAAGGAAGTTTTTCCTCGCCACTGTCGCCAAGTGCTTGCTCATGTGGGAATTGTTTCAATTGTTGGGTTCCTATGAATTCAAACAGTCAATGTATTTATAGAGTGTGGTCCTGACATGCTCTACATGTAAAGTGTATTGAGACAACTTTGTTGTGAACTGACGCTATATAAATAAACTTGAATTGAATTGAATTGAATTGAATTGATATTTTAAAATTAAATATTGAAATTTTAGTATTAAATCATGTACGACAATAATGTGAAAATGATACAGGACCTCTGAAAATGACTCCATGTCTCTTTGTTTCTGGTTGTACTGAGGTTGCATGTAACACACTCTTACTCTAGTTAAAGAAGAGAAAAAAGGAAAATACTACAGTTAGACTGAAAGCTTTATAGAGGCCTGTTTTTGTCTCATCTTTTTATATTGCCATGTTGACATTATCAAAATATGTTTAGCAAAGACAACTGTGTAGTGAGAACCTATTATCGTGACAGACCTGACTACTATTATAAGTTACTTTTGGCCATTGATGTTCACAAAAGGACTGAAACTCATCCAAAGCACCACAGCTGTGCTGCTTGTTGAGTGACACAGCATGTTAGTTATAAATATACAAGTACAGCTTCAATGAAGGTACACTGTGTGCAGACTCATGCAATCAATACTACCTTAATGGAGATGATCATGTTTAGTTTTGTGGATTTTTTTCAAAGAATTTGTACGATCTTATTTGAAATGGTAAACATAAAACAGACATGACACCTGTCATAAACATAAAGGAGTCTTTAGGGGTTAAGAGACTGCAGTTATAAACCACTGCAGGCACGTTACATAGCAGGTCAAGATTTACCCGTTTATACACTAATGGCAGGGCGTCTGTACAAAGTAGCAACCTACCCATCAGAAACAGACACACACACTGACATACAGATGGAAGGGGCTCAGCATCTTGCTCAAGGCCTTGACATGCAGACTGGATGACCCACATTGTGCACTGGGTCAAAGCTGTCTTTCTATGGATGTTTATGACTGTTGTCATTCAAAGCTTAAAGTTTGCATTTAGTTATTCTTTATGGGGTCTGAGGTTAATTGACTGAATGACTTAAAGAGTCGGTCATGATCATTAAGTAAAATTTCTTCATATTCATAGAAAGTGTAGTCATTTTTATGAAGATGTCATGTTAGTTTTAAACACACTCATTCAAAGAATTACCTTTTAATTAAGTTTTATCATCTTTTTATGCATCTGTTGAATTTTACTGAGATATATCAAAATAAACATTTCCAATATTTTCTCCACTACATGTATATCAGTAAGGTTACATTTGTTTTTGTACAACCTGCTATGTTTATAAAGAAATATTATTTAGACATATGTACTTCAGCATGGTATTGCCTGCCTCCATACAACCTTTGAAATTACTGAATGTTTGCCACTACTGAATTTCCTCTATGTCAAAAATTTCACTGTTTGAGAGTGATGAGGTTGTGTGAGGAAGTGCTGGTGATATAGATTTTTACCTATCTATTTCCTATCATAACTGTCCTACTAAAATGAGAGTTCAGTTGCTTTCCCTCTTATCAATTACGTCAATTTCTTCCAACCACACACACACACATATTTTAAGAATCTGCTTTATCTAAACATACGTGTCAAATTTCACACTTGCCTCCATGTCTAAGTTAAAATGAGGTGAGATTTGGCATGTGGTGAAACTCAGAGGAGATCCATCACACCATCACATCATTCTACTAAACATCAAAATGACAAACCCTCACACCTGAAGGGAGGGATTGGAAAAGTAATCATACAAGAATATTTGCTGCTTTTTATTAATCTGCTAGTAAAACTTCTTGGTTTAGGCTACTGATGAATTTTGGTCAATTTTAGTCAAGTTCAAGTCATGTAAAATAATTTTTAAAAAGCCTGTTTTTTGAAAACATTTTAGGCAAAACCAGGATTTTTTTTGAAAAAAAAATGCAATCAAGTACAAATTTCCAATGATATCAGGTTGCATTTTACAGGATTCAATCTAAACTACATGTACATGACTGATTATCTGAGTCAATGTACCTCAGTGATATAAAGTGAGATACATAATTTTTTTATTAATATGCCTATTATTTAACAATAAATCAATTATTTATATGGCAAAAGATTGATTCTGAGAATTTCTAGCTCTTTAAAATGATTGCAGATGAAGTTTGTGTCATCATGTCCATTATTAGATGTTTTATCTGCAAGCTTTGAACTGAAAAAATACTTAAAATGAACTCCAATTTAAAACACAACAAAATATTAAATTAAAATCTTTAAAATTCCACTTAAAAACATGCAATGCTCTATATTAATACTGTGCATTTTTTGACAAAATAACAGAATATTCATAGATCTAATTACATCTGCACTGCTTTGATAATTCATTCTTGACCTCTATAAAATTGACAGTTGATAGTAGTCCTTAAAGAAAGACATTTTGCAAGACACCAGCTGACAGAATAAATTAGGAGCATGATTTCAAGTTTATAAATCTTTATTACCAAAAAGCTCTTGGTTGGAATAACATCCACCCCATTTTCTACTGAATCACACTAGTAGCCTTCTAACAGTAGTCTCATCACAGCATAGCAGTCAGCAAGTCATAAAGTGAACTATAGCAGGGGTTATTCCAGTTAAAGCAGGAAATGTCTGTGACGTCTGAAACATCCGATCAACTTCACCTTCTGCTTTCATTTCTCTGCTGTGTTACACTGCAGCTGTTTGGGCTCCTTGGTATTCATCTCCTTTTCACTGTGGGTTGCAAAATAGAGCTGAGACTCATAAGGAAATCTGCCTGTTGGTCCTCAGAGTCTGAAGCACAAGAGTCATGCTGATGAGTTTGTTGTTGCTCTTCACATTGCAGAGGTTCGCAGACCAACAGAAAGAAAAGCCCCCCGACTGATGAATAAGGAAGGAAATCACAGAACAAAAGCACAGGTGAACAGACTGACAAACAGGTAGTCAGGGAAGCAGTGATGCAGGCAGGCAGACAGACAGACAGACAGACAGACAGACAGACAGGCAGGCAGGCAAACAGACAGACAGACAGACAGACAGACAGACAGACAGACAGACAGACAGACCGACCGACTGACCTCATACGTACACACACTTTTCAAAAAGCCAATAACATAGTAATAATGTGAGACACACATGCACACGAGTGTTTGCGTTTGCGTCGTCTCAGCAGAAGAAAAATTGTTTCTGGGAATCCAATACATTTTTCCTTCGACATCAGCAAACTGAAACGGACACACACACACACATTCTGAAGGGCCTTAGGACCTAATAATGCAGAGATGCCCAAAGTGCAGAGAGACACAGACAACACAGAGCAGTCCTGCAAGCAGACAGACAGGGATGCAGCTCTACCGACAGCATCCACATCCACTATTTCATTTTGAAGTCACCTCATCTGCTACCTTGATTTCGTCACTACTGTTTTTAAAGTATTTCAAAAGAATCTACACATTTTAGTCTTACAGAGGAGTTAAAGGTTTTTTTTTCAGTTGCCAGGAATTGATTTGTATATATACACATATATTTTTTGGTATCAACAAGCATTTTTAAGGCAAAGTTCCAGAAAATTTTCACAGAAAAAAATTCCTCAGCCTCCTAATAACTGACCAGTTTATAAAATCTAAATCGATGTACAAATGATACAGGTAAAATAATTTAGCTCGTTGCATATTGACATATTGTTCGACAGGTGAGCGGGAGCGTTAGTGATGGATTCAGTCTTAATTTTCACAACTCCAGTGTTACATCTTCCTCCTCTTATCACTATTCCAGTGCCTCCAGTGCTTTTAGGAATGCCTTGGCTGTTCGTCAGTACTTATGCAGGAAGGACAGCTTTATATTTACAAACAGCAGTACAGACAAAGGGTTGGTTGATCAGCATCAATACCATGAGATTCAGTTTTTTCATTAACATCAACATCTTTCTCCATCGGATACTTTCTTTCTCTTCTCTCACCTCCTCATCCTCATCTTTTCTCTGTCCAACTGGGCTTACAAGAATACATCTAAGTCTGCCACTGGTTGTCTACCAGTGATGCCAGCACTGAGACTAAAATCATCCACGTGCCTCCGGTAGAATCTTGACTCTTGTGTGTCCACCCCCCTTGTCTTGTTTTGAGTTTTAGACAGGTGGGTGAGTGGAGAGATTAAGACTAAATTAAAAGATGTGACAGAAAAATGTGACCACCTGTGTGTGTGTGAAACATTGACGTATATATGTCAGCGTTCAGGACTGAACCTCCTCTGTAATTATCTGGTACCTTATGCTGAAATTTTTTCATGCTATTTATAGAGTGGTAGCAGTCACTTAGGATCTCAGGCTATGTTAAGTTGTAGCATATCAATAAAATTAACAGATTGATTTATGGCTGTATTGGATTTTTGTTATCTTTGTATCAGTGTTACATGTCAGATGTGTAATTTACTGGTAGGGGAAAAGGATATTTCAACTGGATTATTTTATGTATTAACAGTTGCTCAATACAGTTCATTTCTAGCAAAGTTACCTTTTAATACACCACATACCTGTAAATACAAAATTACACTGAGGATTTTATTCTCATTTACCACTCCCACTGTGTTTCATGTTATTGGCTCAGTACTCCATAAAAAAAAAATCATTCTATGGGTGCAAAGGACAGGATGGTAGAATGATTAAAAAGTGCTCTGAATGGGGTGAATGAGTTGTGTGTAAGGTATTTAACATTGTGATGCTGTCATCTTATTCATAATGTGATGTTATTTCATCAGACAGTGAGCTTTGGTGATCATGTGATGTTTGCATCCGCTGCAGTAAATTGTTAGCATGGTGCTGTTAACAACTAGAGGCACTTGGATGATTTTTGTCTCACTGCATAATTTACCAACAGTACAATCTTTCAGTTGCATTCAGTTCATTCATAAAACTTGAGCCTGTTGCCAAAGCTAATTCATTGCATGCAGACTTTAAAATCGCTAGATCACAGTGGGTCTGGATCAGCCAGAATCTCTCTCTCTTTCTTTGTTGTACAGTGCTTACAACTGTCCAGTTAACTTAGCGTGCAGCAGCACACCCTACCAAAACACAGCGGTATACCCAGGGGTGTGTGTGTGTATGCATGTGTGTGAATTAAGTCCAACTGAGTGGTTAGCAAAGCCACAACCAACCCCCTGAGGGACAATGCCTCTGTGTCTGTATATATCATTACATAGATATATATACATGTTTGTGTGTGTGTGTGTTTGTGATACTAGTGTTGGTTCAGGCCAAGCAACATTTCCAGTAAAGTGTCAAAGTGTTGCATGCTGGGACAGAATCTAAAGATGGAGGGAGAAAGACTGTAATTTTGCTGGGAGGAGTCCCTCCATCTCTATCCTGTTTATCTATCTGTCCTCCCGTCACTATATCTGTCTCTTCCCTCCATCTATTCTCACTACGCTCTACATCCTTTACTCTTCACTTGCATCAACCCTCTTTGCTTGATTTCCTTTGTTTCCTTCTCTCTTCTCTGGTCTTTTCCAGTGTTTATTCTTGAACAACAGAGGAGAGGATGAGGACAGAAAAAGGAGGAGAAATCTGATACATTCAGTCGCTCTGGTGCTTCTGCTTGCCTTCACTTTAGTACAGTCACCACACTCTGTGGTAGCTAATTCCTACCATACAGTTTTGAGGAGTTGGTGGCATCTAGGCAAACATATAACCAGACATCTTGGTCAGCAGTCAGAGAGTTCCCGCTCATAGACTGAGCCTTTCCCTAGCATTCTAGGCCAAAACTCTGCATGTAGCACTTGCCCTCTGTTCCTGCAGGCTTTAAGTGTTATGGGTTCTCAGACTCCAGACATCTCAGATTTCACTCCCATTTCTGTATGTGTTAAAATTAGCACAAAAAAGGACATCCAGATCATCATAATGTCAAAACATCCGCAATTCACTATATAAACAGTCAAAAATAGCAACACAGTTTAAAAAAATGTTGTTCGCTCCTTTGCCCTAGGTCAGAACTCTCCTGTGAGCTAAAGCTACTTGCTAAATCACATGAAGAAAGGTGATAATAGAACAGCCGAGGCCAAAACATTCCAGCATTCTCAGATACCATCTCTAGTGTTGTGATGTTCAAGTTCAATATTAAATAAACTATGAGTGATCGGGTTCAAATCTGTTTTTATAGTTTCTATTTCGAAGAATGCTGAGAGGAAACTGACTCCACGATGGAGCGGCTGATTTGTGATTATGGTGAAATTTAGTTGTGTGTATGCAGCTGAAATAACTAGCAGCTCCGCAATGGAAGTTGTCTGGAATCAGGTTTTCTTGGTTATCTGCAGAAGTTTGTTTCAGGAAAAACAAACTTAAACTCATGACCTCTTTTGCGGAAAGATGTTCTATAACTTGGATTTGGTCCAGGATTTAGACAGATTTCCACTTGCTGTTGTATTTGGGTAAAGCTTAACCATAAGCTTCCAGGAGTTATTAATCCATAGTACAAAAAGAAGAGTGCAGAGATTCATTGCTTGAGTCTGAGGGTTCAGACTCAGCCCATAAAGCTCCAGTATTCAGCCCATCTAGTTTGGAGGATTCACTTTCTGTCTCTAGACAACATCACACCCAAGGACGTCCATTACTTGCGGTGTTTAGACGCAGCCATACTCATACCATACAGTCTGGGGGTCATTGTTGGGGTCAGGGGAGGCCGGTGTGCTTTTTGGGCGTTCGACAGAGCCACTCCTTGCTCTCTCACTTTCTTTCTTTAAGTGGGAGGAATCACCAGACCGCACCTCCCTTAAAACTTCCCCATGCTCAGAGGCTTCATCAGGCCGTGTGACGGGCACGGCTCTGACAGGGGTTACCATGGCAACCTCTCCACGGTGGTGGTAAGGTGAGGATGAGGGGGGGCCGTTGCGAGACGTACCAGTCCTTCCTCTGTCACGGTCCCTTTCAGTGTGTCTCTCTGTTTGGAGATTGAGAGAAGACGAATGGTGAATAGGAGGGTTTACAAAGCTGCCATCTCCATGCTGATTGGTCGGACCAGCCAGGCGAGCTGAGAGGGGCCGCTCTCTCCCATTAACTCCTCCCCCTTGTCGGCGTACGACCACATCTGATTGACCTTCATTTCCAACAGGTCCGTTGGAACGTAGCAAATCAGCTGAGGCAAGGCTGAAAGCCCTGCTGAGTGATTGGCCGGTTCTCTGGCTGATGGGCTGGCTCGAGGCTGGGGACTGGCCTACAGGCTGGCGGGGTGAGGGCTTTACGCTCTGACCTGGCCTCTGGTTGGATGACTGTACAGTGGGTGTGACATAGCTGGTGGGTGTCACCTGGTCTCGGCCCGCGGGTGCAGAGGTGGCAGGACCTCTGGTAAAATAATCTGTCATCAAGTCTTCCCTGCTCCCTGTAGACACCTAGAAGAAGGAAAACAATGGGAATAAATGAAAAAAACAGAGACCTCTTAGCTAACATTGAGTTTTCTTACTCTGAGGAGTAGCTGACCACATGCAACAGCTGCTTCAGTGGCACATCACTCATGTTCCACAAGCAAATACCACACTTCACCAGCATATGATGATTACTGATAAATGCCATTTCTGCTGCTGTATCACAAATAAAAATAGTGTGCTACTCATAGTGGCATATGTTACATAGTAAACTGGCAGGTTCCAAATCAAACCATAACCAAAATCACCTTGTTAGAGTGTCCTGGGATGAAAAAAAAGAATTGCAGTTAGGCCCCATTTAAACCACTTCCAGACCTCACGTATTTACATGCTTTGTAGTATGTAAATACTGTCACCTCCAAGCTTCCACAGACCGGCGCAACACCTTTGCATTAGCCTTAACACTTTGCCTGGCTAAACATCATGACTCAAGAGATTGGTCAAAGAACAAAATTGAGTTTAAGTGAAAATCTATACCAATGTTACATTTTATGGTCAGCTTTTATGTATTTTATTTACATAGAACAGTGAGTACCCAAAGGAGTAAACATGAATAACGACTATAACCTGAGAGAACTGATTTAAGTGCTAATGCTACTTAGATGTTACAGAATGTTTTTTATGGTATATGGTAGTGGTTGAGCAGCAGTAATATGACAGAGCCATATGGCTGCTCAACACAATATTAACAATAAGTGACATATGTCAGTGAGGGTCACTGTATAGTGGGGGGGATAAATGGAATGGTAAATGAAATGCATTTATATTGTGCTTTTTTCTTGTCTTTTTACTACCCAGAGTCCTTTAATACAGGTGTCAGCATTCACCCAACAGACACACGCTGACACAGTGCTGGCAGGGGCTTCTATATAAACTGTTAAGCTGCTCATCAGGAACACACACTCATTCAAACCCTGATGGTACTCTCCTACAGGGTTTTCCACTCTCGGGTGACTCCAACAAACTTGTTACATGAACTCCCACTCTGTGTTGACAAAGCACCTTGGTTGTCTAACAGTGTTGGCAGTGACTATTCATGTAAAACTAATTATCTAAAGAATGCTTTTAATTCCATATGAAATAATTTTTCAAAATCTAAAACACTTTGTCATGCTCCTACATTATTATTGCACATTAATCAATTCTACCTTCCTGTTATGTCTTTAGTGAAAAAGGGTGATAAGAATCATTTTGAACTCTTGTCAGCCGACAAAGAAATGTCTAATGC
The DNA here is from genome assembly GCA_029783725.1 of Acanthurus tractus. Taxonomy (NCBI): domain Eukaryota; kingdom Metazoa; phylum Chordata; class Actinopteri; order Acanthuriformes; family Acanthuridae; genus Acanthurus; species Acanthurus tractus. The sequence continues at coordinate 22,313,523 of JAQNCA010000007.1, forward strand.
CGGTTGAGGCTTGTGAAACAAAAACCTTTGATGTTAGGGTGGGAACTGATGTTCACGCATTTATTACACTAATCAAACTTCATCATGTATGTAATTTTTTTGTCAAAGCAATGTGTCTTTTAAGTGAAGCTATAAAAAGCCTCTCCCTCCTCCCCTCATTACTAATTTTTATGAGTGTTCTAACGCTGATGTCACATATCTGGCTCAGTCTGTACATATGTAGATGACAGGCTGGAAAGACACACCTGATTTGCAGGCACAACAGTTTGAGGTTGGAAGAAGTTGTGTCATAAAGTTGAAGAATGAATTGTAAATGAGTGCATGTTACTCACTTGGAATCTTTTAATAAACTCACAGAGCCAGCTGTGAAATCTGTCATGATGCCCATACATATCACTGGCAGAACAAACTGCATTTAGTTCTAATAACAAGAGGTTGACATTTCTCAAATGTGCAACTCTATGACGAGATATTCAGATTGTGTCGCTTCTTTTTTCATGTGAAGTGCTAAATGTGAACTGCAAGGCGTCTCTGTTGGTTTAAGAGAGTAAAATGTAATTTTCTTCAAAGCTGAAGAAAAACACACAATCATTTTGTTTTTGAAACATAATATACCATAATATACCACTCGGGGCATTTATGTTACACTGCACAGTGCAACGTGGACCCTGCACTCAAAGTAGCTAATTCAGACTTGTACTGTAGCATTTGAAATTGATGCTTGGCTGGTTGAATTAAAAAACTGACAAGAGAAATGCTATGACGACACTATGGAATTAATATCCAAGCATATTTCAGAGTCAGTTAATTGAAATTGAGACATATCATTTTTTGATAAAATGATGAGGCTTCCCCAAGTTTAATAAATATCCCTGCTGTAGATCAGAGACAAACACTCATGGACTTCAGGGGCCTGAGGCACTAATGAGAACAATAAAAGATGCATCTATATAACATCTATTAGGTTAAATTAGATGCTCAACAGCGGCTCAATTAAGATAAATCTAAACCTTGAATACATCAGCCTTATGTGTTTTGGGAAGGATCTTAAGATCACTCGTGTGACACAAAGGAAAGTTTTATTACATTTTAAGCATACATTATTTAAACAATGTTAATACTTGAACACTATTTGGATCATAAGGCTAATTCGGAATGATTCCTCAGACTATAATTCCCTCTGATTTGTAAATGCTGTATTTTCTTGGTGGCTGTTTAAATTCAGCTCCAGCTCAGCTGAAAACACAATGAAATCCTATGATGTGTGATTCACACAGTCAATTAAAAATACAAGACAAAACAAAACATTCTGCAAGTTTTCTTTTTAAATTGAATCGATCCTAATTTCCCCAGACTTCCCCACATACTCCATCATATTCTGTGAGGTGACCAGTACAGATAGCTTCTGTAGCAAATCAATGACCCTTTCAAGCCCTATTAAAATGATTTGTCCTCTCTCACTGTTTTGTTACTTTGAACTAGGCCTTTAGAAATGAAATCGCATGTAGGGCTGAATCTACATCGAGGTTCTCAAACGATTAATCGTGCAGGCCTAGTTTGAAGCTGTTCTCTTTAAATGCCTTTTCTCAAGTTTAAACCCACCACGTCAACTGCTCAAAGAGACAGAAATGAACAAGTGTGTTTATATAGGAACGCAAAAGTTAAAGGTTTTATTCAATCTGTATTGTTACTATGTTTCATTTGTCAGCACTAAGCTTGGGCAGTATTAAGGTTTGGGACATAAAGGGGTATGTTGAAATCCTAAAGGTATATTTTTTGTAATGCAATGATAAACACTCCTCTTTGTATATTGGGGATATTGTGTTGAGGTGACGTTCTGTGATGCACAGCATGCAGTCGATGGCAGTGTACAAATAGCATCCAAAAGTGTCTGAAAGGTATGAAGGCTTAGAAAAGAGATGGCAGCCAAACCTAGTAAGCACCTCACTGTCTTGGGGATTGAGATGTGTAAACAGGAAAGTGCACTTAACAAACTAGATAATGAGTCTACGTTTGTTGTTACTTCAGTACATAAATGTGACTTTCATGATATCAGGATTTCACTGCACAATTGTCGAGACCAGGGGAATTCCCAATAACAATATGACTGTGATACTTTTAGGAAGTTGAAGTGTAAAAACAGTATGGACACTTTGTTGATGGTTAAATCCATCTTTAGCTTTGATTATTGTTATTACTCTCTCTACTGTATTTTGAGTGTAAATAAATTCCACTCAAAATACAGTTTTAAGGAGAGAGTCTGTAATCTAACAAGTGAACAAGTGGAACAATTACACTTAACAATTTTTTCTGCTTTATTGCAGGTTGCAGCCATGATTAATTGTGTGAAACAGCCACCTGCAAAACAAATGTGGAAACGGAATGGAATAGAAAGGGTTAAAGTAGCAGTGCATTACTTACTCTACAGGTATATTTTTAAGACAATCTTAATATTTCACTTTTAACTACCAAGGTTATTGTTGGCACCAGTTGTTGTCAAAACCTCTACATTAATATACTTTAACTTGATTGTATAAGTGAGCAAGATACTCAATGCCACTCTATGTGTCATGTGGAAAAAAATATTTTCATTACATATGCAAGTATTACCATGGGAGGGGACTGCATGTTGCTCTCATGTAGAAACTCCTCAAGTGTCACCATTTCACTTCCAGGAGAAGATGGTCTGGTCTTTGTCCGACCCCCACCACGCTGTGGTTGGGCCCTCTGGGGTGCATGGTCGTATGGAAGGGTGGAACTACGTGACAAAGCCTGTTGTGATTGGCTGAGACCAAAGACATCATCACTCGAGAGGCTGGCTGAGCGAACCTGATGATCTGTTGAAAAAAAAAAATATTGGCATCATCACCAAATGAAACTGGTACTGACCAAAATTATTGAACAGTCTCTTTGCTACTACCAGTAATTAGCCAGAGTCATAGTCATAATCATTTATACCTATTTATACATAAATCCTGCTAAATATTGCTTTAAGCAGAGTTGTAAAATGTGGGCGTACCTCTGCAGCTGACAGGTGAGTTGGAGCTAGAAGTGTTGTGGCTGTAGTCTGCCGACCCTGGGCGACCTCCTGTGTGGCCATGGGGACCCAGCATGGAGTCAGAGGTGTTGTGGCGAGAGTCTTCATCAAATAACAAACCTGAAACTTTAAAAGCACCAACATATATACACCTCCAATCTTCCTGATGTCTGTCTGAATACGGTCTTGTATTGGCTACGTTGCTTACCTCTGGGCCTTCGGCCTGGGCCTTGTACCTGTCTGGAGCTGCTGGTGAGGCCCAGTGAGGATGACTGCTGGCTTGGAGTGGAACTTAAAGCTTTGAAGGTCGAACCTGAGACAAGAAACATTGGGATTGTTAATTTGCCAGGAGTGCACAAATGTCACACTGCAGAATAATTAACTAAGTTTTCACTTAAGCAGGCAATGTATCACCTTTGAAATATGATATATATATGTATTGATATGTGATAATAAATGTATGTTTATTATGAGTCTTTTACATTTTAAAGAATTAGTTCAAACTAAAATTGGTCAAAGATCAGTATTCCAATTTCTCTATTACTTGTTTTGCAAAGTACCCGCTCCTTATTCTCTTCTTTTGCTTCTATCTTGCCCTTCAAGGTATGACTATTAAAATTCTCGGGCAGGAAAGATAAGACCAAACAGCCACCGTCAACATCAAACATTCACTGAGACCTGAGTTGACAATTATTATAAAATATCATATTGTATGGGAAACTGATAACACAGGAAACCTCACCTAAAACTTCAACGTTACCAAGCTTGATAAGTTTAAACATTAGAAGAATAACATGTTCACTCAGTGTTATTATTAAGAACCCTTAATGTACTAATTACCTTGTCCATCTTCCCCATTGATGCTCTCACTGCTGCCGCCTGGAGTACTGCTACGATAAACACCCCGGCTCCTATCAGTAAAACCTGTAGACCAATCAGCATGCTGTAAGTAACCATTCTGGAGCAGTATTTCACAGTATATTCACACAATATACAGTGTGCGTAACAAAGAGTAGCAGGACAGCCAAGCAGGACATTAGGAATCCAGCCCTTGATTCAGACATGCTGAAGCTGACAGTGATATCAGTCATTGCCGAGTGAATATATCTATGTACCATAATTATTCTGACTGGAAACATAAAGGTTGTAACTTCCTCTTCCATTTTAACTGTGCCTCACAGTGACTCATTTAGGTGAAACTTGATTAATAAAGGTGTGAACACAAGTGCATACAACAATGCTGCTGAGGCAAAGTCCTGCCATGTGCCATCATGGAAATGGAGCGAGTGTTTGTGACTATAGAAAAAAAGAATTGAGCAGAACACTAAATCCCTAAAAACCTTTTTTGGCAATAATAAGACTTGTAAAGGACCGATGTCAGTAAATATGTTTGAGTAACTTTTTCCATTAGAGAGTGAGACTATAACATGGACTGTATAACATAACTTGACATAATATGTAACAACTGCCACTGTGCCACGATTGGAAGTTACCCCACGGCAGCACAATAAAATAAAATCAGCACCAAATTGGATTAAATATAATGGCAGACAAACAAGGGATGACAAACATGTCGTCTGTATTTACTTCTTGTTCTACTGTTGGAATTAAGTCACAGAAATGTGGGACATGCTATAAAAGTAAAAAGTAGTGTTAAAGTAGTGATCTTAGAGAGTCTTAAAGTTGGTGAACTTTCCATCTGCAGCAGGAAAGCAGGGTCATCAACAGTTAATCTGTCACGGTCTTATTTTTATTCTAGAGCTTTGAAAGAAAGAAACTGATATTGGCATAAAGCACTGGTGTGTAAAGAACCCACTCAGGCCTTTTTCGTTTCTTAGAAGCTCATATTTCAGATGGATGATGGAGAAAACTAGGGTTCAAGCAGGTAGACAGACAATCGCTGAAAGGTGCTAGGCAACATGTCTGCAGCAGTATGGTTATTGTCATGACTAGTCAAAGCTGAGTTAATAAAGTAAATCTCTGCAGAAAAGCTTTGATAAGCAACAGGATCCATCTTCTAGCTACTTGCAGCTCAGAGGAGACTGAAATGAGATCTGCTCTTAGCACAGAACTGAGGCCACGGAGACACACTCACCAGATTGAGAAAATTAAGGGAGGTGACAACACACAAACATTTTTCAAACACATAATTATCACGAATGAACCACTCTTCAAGGACAGGCAGATGACAATGCAAGCAAGCCCGGTTTGCTTAAAACATGAGCATGTGCACGCATAGACTCTCTCATACACACACGCAAACAGAACATGTCTGCACACACTACTTACTAGTAATACTTGCTGGCCCGCAACCGCAACAGGCCCCAGATTTGTGTGTGTTTTTTGTTTAGATTAATGCTTGAGGAGTGTAAATTCTGAGTTTGCATTAGTGTTGCATGTGTGATATGTGCATTCTTGTGGGAAGTGTTGAGAGTCACAAAGATGAGTGTTGACAGGTTTAATGTGGAGATGATGATGCGTATGGTTAATGACGATGATGATGAGAGGGATTTTAGAATACTCCGTTGGCTGACATTTGCTGGCTAGTGATGCTGTCAGCAGTGATGTCAGAGGAAGACCAGAATCGCAGTCTTCTGGTGAGAGAGAGGGAGGGACGGGAGGAGGAGGAGGAAGTGGAGGAAGGTGGGGAGAGGAGTTTTTCCTGACTTTTACTGCGGAGGAAACAGAAGCGTTTTGGGGTGGGAGGAGCTGAGATGGAGAGAATGGAGAGAGAGAGAGAAAAAGGGGAAAGATGAAAAGTTTTAAAGAAATCAAAACACAATGAAAGTGAATAAATCAAAGAAAACAGCTGGTTAAGAAGTTAATTAGTATATGATTGACAGAAAAAAAAACATGCAAGAAAATCTATTTGAATTAAACAAGAAGAAAGAAATCCACCAGACCAGTAAAATCCATGCATTAGACACAGACTGACCTCAATTCACTGAGAATTTAATCAAAGTGTGACTGAAAGCTCAATGCACAGGAAATGACAGATATAACTGTCATGATTGTGGCCTTTGCTGAGTTACTGATGAAGACAAACAAGACATGTAGCTGTTTAATAGAGCAATATATTTACTGTTTTGTAAAGTAAATTGAGTTCAGTCATCAAGATCAGAATTTAAAAAAGAGAACCCACAGAAATGCAATCATAAACATAGTTTGGGTCATGCATTAGAATACAGTTTAACTTTTAGGACAGACTGATAAAAGTATGCATCAGGTGGTTACAGCGTAGGGGGCTTTCAACCCCTTATGAATGTGACTCTAAAATATAAAGGAATGTACACCTGCTTTTCACAAATCAGTTTTAAAATGTGAATCTACACCAGTTTTTATACGGTTCTGAAACTAAAAGTAACACCAACTACCTCTATTTCCATCATCACTGTATGACAGTTATAGTCATTGAAACTGAGGCAGGGCAGCCAGAGCAGGGCAGAGGAAGCCAGCCTTAATTATCCAGCTTTACTGTGGCTATGGTTTGCTATCATAAGATTAGCGGTGAGTTTGTGTTGTTGACTTATACTGTTGAGCAAAAGAGAAAGCCTGTCTGTGACTGACAAACAGGAAACTGGCTGCCTCGGGATCCCTTACATTACATTCTTTCACAGTGTCAGCTTCTGCTCTGCCTGTTGGGAAGGTTTCTTTGGTTTTTAGGGGAAACATGCATCAGCAGTACGGTGTTATCTCTGGAGTAAGCATTGATTGTTATTGGCTTAAAGGAGCTCGATAAATATTCTCTGATCCACCACCATTATGTTAGGCTGAGCAAAAACAAGGGACACTGACACTGTGCAGCATTCACAGTACCTCTTACTCAATTTCCCTCAACATTTATCCACTCACCTACTCGTGTATGGTGTTTCAAACTTGATTTTATGCTCCTGTTACATCAATGATAAAAGTCCAGCTGAAATATACTGCTTATTTTTGGTGTTTGTCAAGTGAAATCAAATCCCAGGTAGATATGGTATGCAGTGATTTTACTGTACTTTAGCAGTATTTCAGAAAAGTCAGAAAACTGTTTCAGAAAAAGATGAATATTAAGAACCAGCACATCTGTAAGTTAGATGTTTTAGAAGAATTTTGACTCGTTATTTCGAGTAGTCATTCTCTAGTTTAGAATGTTAACTTTGAACAGGCAACTTTATCTTTACTCTACCATAATTAGGTTTTATCTTGTTTCCTATCCTTAGTAGTGAATATAATATAGCAGACTACTACGAGCACAAAGTATTTTTAGAGGTTATCTGTTCATCCAATACAAACGATTTTGTTTCCATTGGATTTTTAGTGAGTCGCAAACAGCAATCTGGGAATTCTTGTTGCCATTTCAGACAGCTAAGAGCCTGAAAGCCTGCCAGCATTCCATTCCTCTCTAGCTGTCCTCAGTGACAGATTACCCCCAACTAAAAATGTGACATTCAGTGACATCCCATACATCAAAACAAGCCAGAGGAAACAAAAAGTGGATTTTTGTATCGTTTTGTTTTAAGGGAGTATAAAAGTTTTACAGTGTTTGCAGATTTTAGTCTGTGTATATAAAATAAAAAGTCTAATAATAATAATCTCTCAAAATGCCAAAAGTCTTTAATCCTTTTCTATAGTACCACACTTCTTTAAACTGTACTTCACTTTAGGGTCAAAAAGTATTGCACTGTACTCATTTTTGCTGCCACTGATCTATGTATCCATTTTGTGATTTAAGTTTACTCTGTCACAAAGATTGCTTCTAATCACATTAGTTAAATCAAATACACAAGGTTTCACAAAACGGAGATGGCCCTCAATTGACTTCTTCAAAAAAAGTTTTTTTTTCCTTTTTTTTCTTCTCTGGTTGTTATTTACTGAATGTTATTGACATAATGTGGGAATTCATTTTGATATTGTGTTTTTTGTGTCTGTATAAGACTTTATCTGAAACTATCTAAGGCTGTATCAGGTTTTATTCTTACATTGAACAAGACTAATTTTTTCAAACAAATATGATATCATACTTAACAAAACTGACTTTATTTAGAACTCAGTAAGAACTGTTGCAGATTCTTTATGTCACTTTGATAAAAGTGTCAGGAAACAGTAGAACATGTAAAGCAGAATTGTACCCCACATTTGAAAAAATTCTATTTAAGATAGTAAATAATGCAGCAGAGACCTACTTCACTTCTACCTCTATGTATTGTTTGTATTTCTACTGTAGGATATAGCAGAGAAAAGAAACATTAGATGTTAACAGGTGTGAAAAATAGAGATTTAAAATAATGGTCTTTCCATAAGTGAGCCATGTGGTTGGTCAACAGCACCCTCTGGAGGAGCAAATAGGGAGGTGTGCCTGATCTAAACTGCATCTCATTCTTTTGCATGTAATGCATGCTGCACGTGCACTTAATAAAGGAAAACATTTTATCTGAACAGTTTTCTTTTATTAAACACACCATTCATCTCTCCTCAAACATCTTTTCTGAACTTGTGAACATGTCTTTGAAACTCTCAGGGTCTTGAAAGGAAAATTATTATTTTTGTATTAATATTAATAATCAATACTGTGCAAAGAGGCGCTCAGTTACTTTTGGATGTGTGTGTGTGTGTGTGTGTGTGGGTGGGAGTTTGTTTACCTCGGCTGATGGGTGTGAGTGCTGGACTCTGGGGTCCCAAACTAGGGCTGGTGGTGTGGTTGTTATGGTTACTGTGGGCATGGCCACCATCCTGTGTGTCACTTGCTGTTCGCTGGGGAAGTGGGGGTGGAGTTTCAGGGGGGAGGAGGGGAGGTGGAGCAGGCAGAGGGATGTCAGGGGCACTCTTTACTTGTTCCCTCTCTTTGCCTCCTTCCTTATCTCGGTCGCCCCCTCTCTCCCTGCTGCTCTCCTTTCGGGGTTTAATCAGTTTGACTAAAGCTTTGGCTCCAGACCACTGAGACCTCCTGACAACAAACAACAAGATTTGCTTTATAGACTGAATATCAAAGTCTAAAGTACAATAAAATAAAATAGTTCTATGAGGAGCACTAGCAACACATAGCTGTGCCGTGCTTTCTGTAGATACAAGATTACAATCCCAATTCCAAAAGAGTCGAGACGTTTTGTAAAATATTTTATAAATTGATTCAGTGCCCATTTAGTATTATTCTTTATACAATCATGAGGTAACCCTGACCCCCCTCCAGAATAAGCCTTTCAAGGATGCCAGGTCAAAACATTTAATATTTTACCTTTGTACTGCTGTCAATAAAATATTTGCACATCACATTCTGCTTCACAATTTTTTTAATCAGCATCTTAACTTTTATGAATCAGGGTTGTAAAGGTGTTGATGAATGCATTACTTTTTGGGGGTGGGGTCGTAGAACTTGTACTGGTCCATGATCTTCTCCTCAAGCTTCTCCTTCTGACGACGAAGAGCATTCAGCTTATCACTGAATGTAGAGAGGCACAGTGAGGGAAGAAACACAGACACACGCTGGTGTAAAATGTTGTTCTATCTCTTCGATCCAACTCTTAAGACAGCATTTGACACAAGTTCAAAAATTACTACTGTATTTCAACATATATTTTTTTAAGTAGTTATGGGTAACTACTCATTATTACAAATATGTTATACATTGTGGTTTCAGCTCTACACTTACAGGTTCAGTTTGTCTTACTGGTTTTTAATACTACAGAGGTAAAGGTGTTTTATGATGTGCATGTATTCCAGGTGTGGTGGTGTGTGCAGTTACATGTATAGTTTCTGCTCCTGGTGATACAGCTCTTTGCTCTCCATGCTCCTCTCTAGCAGAGAGTGGTTCTGCTGACTCAGCAGGTTAATCTGACTCAGGAGGTGGTGGTTCTCCTCTTCTAGATTCCCTTTAAGTCGACTCAACAGCTACACACACACACACAAAGACACACACAAGATTTTGATCCAGACGAGCTCTCAAAAGTAAAAGACTGATGAGTAAAAGGTCAAACACTGCAGTGTCTAAATATTTGTCAGCTGTGTCTTGACCCTCCTTCATGGTAAAATAAAAGCCCTCTTTACCTCACAGTGGTTGTCTAGTTTGGTCATGGTGAGATCCAGGCCCTGATGTTGCTCCATTAGCGTATCATATCGTGCCATCCATCGACTCACTTCCAGCTGGGTGGAGCTTAATGAGCTTTTGAGTTCAGTGATGCGCTGCTGGAGCCCTTCGCTTTGCTCTGACTGCTGTGACTGGCTGTCTGACAATCTGAAGAGGGAAAACAAAAGATGTCAAAGAGAAAAAAAACCCAAAACAATCAGAGGACAGTAAAGTCATCAACTCAAGTAGTTTTAAATTTTAAAAAGTACCCTACTGTTCCTCCAAGTTCTGATACCGCAGCATTTGACAGATCATCTTCAATTTTGCAAGTGTAAAAACCTATTTTTTTTTGTTTGAAGATCAAGATTGTCTATCAAGCCTACTGCGCCACAGACAGGCACAGAGATGAGAGCTGCTCTGAGTGAGTGGAGCTGTGAGACGGCAGATACAGCTCAAGCTGCAAAGACTATTGTGTAGTAAGGCCCATTTGACCTGCTCTATATGTGAAGTGTCTTGAGACAACTTTGTTGTGATTTCACGCTATATAAATAAAATTGAATTGAAATGAATTTTAGAATAATTTAAATTCTATAACTAGATTCTCATTACTGTTGCTTTAATGTGTTCATCAATTTAATGTTGCAGCTGGTGAAGCTGGATCACATTTTGACTCTGTTATGCTTGGTCTATTATAGTACATCAGTTTATCAGTCTGGTTTCACTTTGTATTAATGATCTGAATCTGACTGCAAAGCAAGTATGTTTGTTTGGCTAATTAATAGAACTAATATTTGGAAATGAGCGTACTGGAGTATGATATAAGTATAAATTAGCAGAAAAAGGAACTACTCGTAGTGTCTTGCAGCTGTACTTGAGTGAAGCACTTGAGTAAATCTGCCTGGTTATATTTCATGCACATCATTTTTCTAGGATTTTCATTTTCACTGCAAATGTAAATAGGTTCCTATTATCGGTGACCAGTTTCATTTATGTTATCAGCCCTAAAAAAACAAAATGGTTGACCTCTACTCTAAATTTCAAAGCTTGGATCGTGCCTTCAGAAAACAACTTGAAGCTGAAATTCTGATACTATCTGATATTCTCTCACTATAAATGTTCTAGTATGCTATAACATGCAGCATCAAATTATACAATATTTTTGCCTTTCTAGTGATCCTGTTGTCACTGAGGTGATTATACAGTCAGAAATTCTTACCATGATTCAGCCAAAACTTGGACACTCAGTCTGACTGAAAATTGTGTCATCTGGTGCGATCGAAAAGTTTAGAGACTGCTGTTTGTTGCAAGAACTAAAGGCTGCACAGTTATGCGAATGCAGCTGGTACAAGCAATAACGTCAATGGGAAGGTATTCTAAGTGGCATCACTTAGCCATGATCAGCACCTCAGTTATAGGTGTTCTTGTGATCACTGGTACTTGGGCATTTGCTATTTCATCATGGACCCAAATCAGATTTAAATCAGGTATGTTATTTCCTTTTTAGTCCCTGAACTTTTGATCGTAGCTCATGCAAAACAGTGTCAGTGTGTGTTAAAATACAGTACCTGTCCACCTCTGATTTAAGCTGCAGATTTTCTTGCTGCAGTAATCGATTCTTATGGATCTGCTGGTTTAATTCTTCTTTCTCTTTCCGACCATGCCCCTCCTGCTCCTCCCATTTCTCCTTCTGCTGCACCAAAATCAAATACCTGCATATACAGACAGAGGAGAGGAATTATTTCTTATCTCTTGATACCGACTGCTGTCACAACTTGTTTGGTTACACTGTTAAACACACACATGCAGCCATTAGATCATCATTTAGATCAAAATGAGAGTGTGTTTTGAAATCAACTGAGAAGAACTTTGTTTACATGTCCAAAAAATGTGGCTGAGGTTTATAGTTTCTATAGTTTCAACCGCTTTTTTCCTCCATCTGATCTAACGCCACAATCAGGTGTGAAGGAGTCTGCCAACTTAAGTCTCGTCTCCTCACTCTTAGTTATGTTTGCATGTTATTCACTTACTTGCTCTGCAGCGTCCTTTGTTCACTCTCTAGCGCCCTCTGTTTGCTCTTCAGTGCAGTGTGCTGACTGATCAGCTGCTCGTACTCGTGCGCTTGCCTCTCATGAACGCTCAGCAGTCGCTCATGGTCACTAAGCACGCTTTCTCTGCCTCTCCATGCCTCCTCACGCTGTCGCTGCCATGACTCTACCTCTGTCTCCAGGGCAGTGACTTGGCCTTGCAGCACTGCATTCTGGGCCATCAGAGATGCACTTTGGGAGGAAAGGGTGGAGTTCTCCACCTATGACAGAGTAGCTTTTGTTAGAACTCAGTGATGTGTAGTAAAAACACATTTTTTTGAAAAATTTTGTCCAAATGATTTTACGGCCAGTTCCATAGCTTACCTGTAGTTTTGCCGTCTGTGTGTGTAAGGCTGAATTCTGTTCTTGCAGGGTGCTGGTTTGTCGCTGCAGCATCGCTATCTGGTTGTTGAGGGATGTGTTTTGGTTTTCCAGCTGCTTGAGTTGCTCCTTCAGCAAACTGCGTTCTGTCTGCAGAGAGGCATTCTGGGGAAAACAACGACGCAGAAACAGTGATTCAGCAAATCATGGACAGAATTCTAACCCAAAGTTCCCTCCAGATGTTCAAGCTCTACACCTCATTGTTTCTTCTATTATTAAAAAACATTAAATGTGCTACACAAGTAAGGAATAATCAACGAGTTGGGGTGAGTTTAACGGTTTTAAGGCACGACATGGAGGTAAGCACAACTCGATGCAAACACCTGATAGCTTGACTGATAAATGGGATTATATTTCAAAACCCTTAGACTCTTGTAATGAAAACGTAGTTCAACACTCCGCTCAACTAACAGGACGGGTCATAGATACGTAAGACCGGTAAACATATGGTCGGCTCAGCTGGCTGGACCCTGCAGCTCAGCTGTTAGCCAGAGAGCTACTGCGATGCTATTCAAAGTCACAAATCTTCACGAAGGAAAAGACTGGTGATAATTTGGCGCAGCCAGAAGTTACGCTGAAGGACCAGATGAAGCTCGGATGAACGTCGAAACGGCGCTGGAGTGACTGAACGCATTTCTAAAATGTGTTAAATGAAACTCAGCGCTAACTAATCTTCTCATGAGGTGACGATCGCTTAACATCTGACAGTTTATCCAGCGGACACTCAGTTTAATCACTTTATTTCACTAAAAACCTGAGTGTAGGCTACTTCTTGCAGCTCGTGTGTTAACAGCGCCATCGTGTGAATCTCAGAGGATAATGCACTGCGTTAGCTGAGAAGGTCCAAAAGTGTTTATTTAAATGAGAAATCAGAAATCGGCCAATCAAAATTGAGTATTCACCAAGCGAATAGCATAATGATAGGTGTTATTTTATTTTTTCTCTTTCCTTTTTTTGCATCCCATTCTTGGAAAGTTGACAGCTCAGCTTTACTTGTCGTATTTGCTTTGACAACCGCGCTATGGTTACAAATTCAGTGGAGGATGAATTATGATCAGTGATTAAACTTGAGTCGGACTATGTGCGCGTTAAACGGCTTCAATGCACACCTGTCGGCCGATGAGGAATGTGTTTTCACCCTGACCATGGCATAAGTATGGATAAACACACACACGCACACACACAAGAATAAGTTATGAATCTAAACATGTGCAACACCTTACAATTAAAAAAAAAGAAAGATGATCAAATGGAATGTACTATGTTTACATTAAGAAATAAAAAAGGTTTAACTTACATCCTTTTCCACCTCAATGAGATGATCTTTGATCTTCAGCAGTTCAGCGGTGGCCGACCCCTGATCCCTGATGCTTCTTGAGTGCTGCTGGGAGTTGTGGTTTTCTTCAGACACTGTCTGACGAGCCTACAGCAGAAAAAAAAACTAACTTTAAGTGCATATTTGAGCAGTTTCTTCTCAGTATTGCAAAATAATCCTGTAAACTCAATTTTAGTCAATGTTTTTACTTTCTTCAACAAATGTTTTTTCTAACTCAATTTTATTTTATTATCTTTTATTGCAGGTTTCACAAAATGCAGAAATACCTAAAATACTGACTCAGATTTAGTTCAAAACAGGAGAATAGAGAAAAAAAAAAGAAAAACAGGAACAAATCCAACCCATTTGCCCACCCATCCACCCCTCCACCCACCAGACCTATTATACCAAGGTAATGCCAGTCATTTCACCCTCTTATTATCCAAAAACAAATCATGGAGTCACATCCTCTGCTTCCACCTCCTCAACAAATGTCATAAAAGGCTGCTGGATTCTACTGAATCTCAGCATACACCGCTAAAGAGAAAATCATATCTTCTCCAACTCGATATACTGCATAGTCTCTCTGACCCAGCAAGAGTGCACAGGATAGAGGGTCTTTCCATCTAAACAATAACTAAATTTCCTTTTTCTGTGATAAATAAAGGTCACTCCAAATATTGGCCTGCAAAACACCAAGATTATGTTTTTGATCTGTTTAAGTCATTTTGCACATTCAGCTCATGTGGCAAATCACTAATCCGTTTAACGTTCACCTTGTGGTGCTTGAAATGGACAAATGAATAAATTGGAGTTCATGTTGGGTAGGCAAACAATAAGAATTTTCAATCCTAAAGTAAATTATTTTTCCAAGTATTATTCCAGCACACAAAATTACATCAGTTAGTTAGTTCAAAAGTACAACTGCTTGTATGAATGTAGTTATGTTTAAACCACAGTGATTGTTGTTTAGGATCTTCACTAAGATACAAGAATATATATTCAAGCCCTTACAGTAGCTAGTTCATCACGTAGTGTAGCGTTGCGTGTGTTGCTCTCTCCTAATTTCTTCTCTAGAGTGGAGATTTTCTCCTCCTTTATCTTTAGAGTCTGTTGGACAGTTTCCTCCAGCCGAGACTCCAGCAGCCTGTACCTGCTGACATACACACAGAGGAATTCCATTACACAGCTGGACTTTGTTTTTACTAATAAAATCATTTACATCTCAGTAGCACTTTAACTTTAAGAAGTACCTGTCCTCCAGTGTGTGCTCCTCTTGTAGTAGTTTTTCTCTGTTAAGGCCGATCTTTTCCAGTTCTTCATTGAGCCGCTCTAACTCAACACTCTGTTGCTGAACACTGAGCTTCTCTGACACCAACTCCTGCACAACCACAGTCACATGACACACAATTATAAAATTCCACATACACATTTACTGTACAGGTCCTGGTTAAACATGCATACTGTAGGTTGGTGTAAATATTGGGACAATATGACTTGAATATGAAACAGTGGATATACAGCAGCTGGTGTTATCTGCTCCGTTGGGTGGAATATGAGAGGTTACAGATTTATCACAGTGTTTGTTAATAATTTTCTATTGAAATGGAGACTTTACTCTGGACTTTGGTAATAATTATTAACAAAACAGTGTCTCCATAAAGTTCATTTCAGAGCTGTGCTGGAGCTTTTTATCATGAGCTTCTCAGCAGAATTAATTTTCCAGTTGTCATGAAATCCTGGAAGTCTCACTAAATGGCCCTTGTAGTGGGACATTTTTCCAACTGCTCCTTAAATAAAAAAGTGAAACCCCTCCTGTTTGCGACAGAGGCATTAAATCTTGGTGAGTCAATTGGAATATTTATTAAACACACTGATCACTACATTTTGAGCCATAATTTGAATCTTGTGAAAATATCACTTTAAAGGTCAAAAATGAGCTTTGAAGCTCATCTTTTAGGATAACATGGTAATGTCCATGAATTGATGAGGCATATGAACTTAAAACATTTAAATTCCATGACATCTGGACAAATCAACAAATCTCAGCATCAGGTTGAGTTAATGGCCTTTCTGGAACTTTGTAGTCAATACAATATTCTTGTCTTTTGGAAGGAAGGAAACCCTTAGCCTTAATGTTGTTTCAGCTTTGCATCCTGACATGGAGGTAAAAGAGTGACATAGAATTTCTGTTGACTCAAACTGATTGTTCATCATCGTTCAATCGTTCATCTTTTACCAGGTGTAGAAAATAAAGTGTGACCTCTGTAGACTTTTTGTGTGACAAATCTCACGCTGTCTCTCACCTCTCTCAGAGTCGCCAGAGTCCTCTTATCGATGGTTGCCTGTTTCTGCAGCTCCTTGTTCTCCCTTTCCAACTCCTTGGCCTTGACAGCTACCTCCTTCAGTCTATCCACTTCCTTATTCAGTACTGTGCCCTCTTTCTCCACTGTAGCCAGTTGCCTCACCTTCTCCTCAAGCTCTGTCTCTTTAACTTCCAGCAGTGTTCTGATTCTCCAGCTCTCCTTCTCCAAGTGCTTCCTGCTCTTCTCAGACTGCTCCAGGTCCGACTGGACTTTCCTCCTCTCCTTGTCAGTTTCTTCCCTTCTTCTTCTCTCCTCCTTCAGTTCTTCAACTTCCCTTTGCAGTTCTTCTTCTCTGACCTGCATGTCCTGCCTCTCTTTCTCTACCTCTTCCCTCTCCTCTTTGCTCTTCTGTATCACCTCCTCTAAGCAATGCTTTTCTTGGTTCAGAGCTGCCGTGTTCTGCTCCAGCCTCTCTATCCTCTTCCTCTCTCCTTGTGCCTCCTCTCTTACCTCCTCTAGCCTCCTCTGCAGTTCCTGCATTCCTTTCTGTGCCTCTTTATGCTCCTCCTGTAGGGTGGCAAGGCAGGCTGATGACGAGCGCAGGTTTTCAACTGAGCAGCGCAGGTCCAGGTTCTCCTTCGACAGCAGGCTGCTCTCTTCCTCAAGCTTCCTCAGTCCCTGCAGCTCCCGCTGGGCCTCCTCAGCCTCTCGCTTCAGTCTGTGGATCTCTTGCTCCAGGGAGGATGTCTTTTTCTCTAGGGCCTCTGACCGCTCGCTGCACGCACGCAGAGAGGCGACCTGGGAGCAAAATAGAGAAGTACATCACATAAGTCATTTTTATCAGTTAAGTTGGGTTCAATAAAGACTTCATTAATTGTAAATAAATTATTTTAGTGACCTCTCTGTTCAGAGCATCTCTGCTCCTCTCCAGCCTTGCCACCTCTCTCTCCACCTCTTCACATCGCCCCGCTCTCTCCCTTAGCCTCTCTGCCTCCTCACTGGCTTGTTTGACTTGGGTTTCTAAGCTGGCCAATCGGGAGCTGGTTTCAGTGATGTTCTGGTGCAGCAAACAGTTTTCTGTTTCCACCTCACGGACCCTTGCCTCATTGTTAGACTGAGCCCGCTCCTGAAGGGATGCCACTGCCTCAGACAGATGCTGCTTCTCACTCTCCAGCTCTGAGATCTGATTGGATGGGACAGGTGGAACAGGGTGTAAAGAATCTCTTATAACTAACATCAACAGTGTTTCCCTTGTGTGTGTAGAACTACCTGTCTGTCTTTCTCTGCCCTCAGAGTGTGTATATCCCTCTCCAAACTCTGTTTTTCCTTCAATATTTCTTCTCCCAGAGACTCCATGTCCTGATTGGTCAGTCTCTCTTGATCCAATAAACCTTGGAGACGCTCCAACTAACATGCAAACAAACAAGAAAAAGCCATTGTGGTCATTAAAAACTGACATATAAGAAACAAGGAAAGAAAGCATCTTATTTTTTTCTCTGTAACAATTATATCTTATATGTTGTGCAGACCCAGCCAGTGTTAAAGCAACACTGTAGAAGGAGCTTTAACATATTCTGCCCTCCTACCTTCTTGCTGAGGCTTTGGTTCTCCCTGTCCAACTCCTGGGTGTGGAGCTGCTGCTCCTGCAGGAGGTGATTCTCCTCTTTGAGCCTCTCTATAGAGGTCTGAAGCTCTCGGTTCTCCTTCTCAAGCTTCAACACACGGCTGGAAACACACTCGTTCAACTCATGGACCAACGACTTACGAGCTGTAGCAGAGAAAAATGCACAGATTTGGATGAAATGTAGAATATTACATTTTTGGACCCACACATTGACCAGCATATGACAGAATAGCACAGAAAGGCAGTGTCTCACTCTCTGTGCTTGTGTTGTCGTTGTTCTTGGTCATCTGTTCCAGCTCCCAGCCGAGATGAGCCGACTCATTCATACTCTGTTTCTGACTGATCTCCAGCAGCATGTTCTCTTCCACCAGCTCCTCCAACCGTCTACGCTCATTGTCCCTTTCCTGTACAAACACATAGGTAAGGTATGAGATCATGATAACATGTGAGTACCTTCAACAGTTTAATACCACTATATTAAACTAAAGGTGCCAGTAGGAAATATCTCATATGAAAAAAAAACAACATAAAAAATCCCAAACAAAACAAAACAAAAAGCAAAGACAAATGTTTGGCAGAGACAAAAGCCCTCGTTCATATGGTCAAACTATTGGTCACATTTAGCATTGTTCAGTTTTTCAGGGGTGTTAAATTGCAAATTGATCCAACCACAGATTTTATATATCTAATAAATACCTTTAGGCCACAATGTATTGTTTTCTTGTCTACTTTACAATTCTCTTGCTGAAAAGCCTTTATAATTAAAAACTAAATGACATATTAACTGGCTGAGGGTAATAATAGTAAATCTTTATACCATTTCCAGGTCATTTATTTTGGCTCGCAGTAACAGGTTGTCTTTCTCCAATGTGTGCAGTTTTTCACAGCGCCCCCTGGAAGCAGACAGCTGCTCCTCCAGCAGCACCTTGGTCTCCAGTAAAGTCAAGTTGTCCTCGCGAAGCTCCTGAAGACCATGTACACACATACACACTCAGCAGACTGCCAGTGCCAGCTACATAATGTGTCTCTCATGTCAATGATCGGCATATCCATGCAACTTTAGAGTTTATGATCCTTTAGAAGCATTCATGAAAATCACACAGCTGGCAGCAGCCGGTTATTTTAACTAGGCAATATATTATGCATTTATATTCAAGTAAAATATTTTAATCACAAGTAAGACAACATTAAGTACAGCACATAAAACATTCAGTCTAATGAATGACACAATGATTTCTAAAATCACACATTGACAGTGTGTAACTGTGTCTGTACCTCTACTCTGCTCTTGTAGAAGTGAACATCATTGAGTTTCTCTTTGCATCTGGTCAGTTCAGTCTCCAGACGGTCGACGCGGGCCGCTCTTTCCCTCAGTGAGTCCACCTCATCCCGGTACACTCTGACTGAACGAGCCTCACAGGACAGCGACTGGTTCTGAGCACCCACACAAACAGACAGGCACAAGTCAGATAATATACTGGCATTTACCTTCCACCTGTAGAATCTGTATGGAACACTCTGACCAGTGACTGTAAGCCTGAATGCCTTCAACAGCTACAATGAAACCACAAAGAAAACTACTGAAAAATGAAATCTCAGAAATTCTATTTGCATTACAGGGTGGATTTCAAGAAGAAATTATAGCAATGACAATATATTAAACTGAACACTAATAAAAACTAAAATTCAAACAATGTCAGCCTTTTTTAATTTGAGTAACAAGCAAAAAAACAAAACATTCATCAATAAATTTCTTTAAGCAGTTAAAGCCATAATAGTGTTACAATTCACCTATAAGAACTAAGAGTGTCTTAACATTATCAACACACAGAAAAAAGTCATTTTTAAACAGATGAGTAATAACTGCATATGCTCCTCTACAAATTCTTCCTGAGCTAAAGGTATGTCATCAGTCAAGGCAGAAAAAAGCAGCCATCAGTGTGACGTACTGATAATCATACCAGCACTGTAAAACACTGGTGAGCAGCACTAATATGTTTGCAAAAACCAAAACCAAACCTTTAAATCTAGTGTTGAATGTAATTTAAATTGGAACTTCAGCACTTTGTTCAGGCCGGGATTAAAGAGCCTGTTACATTCTGGTCCAAACTGCTCCCACTAGTCATTCATTGTCCACCTCTGACAACACCGTTTATTAGCAGGTACCAACCTCTTGTTTCAGTCTCTGTAACTCCTGATCCAGACGCTCCACTTCATGTTTAGAATCCATCAACTGCTCTGTCTTCTCCTCCCTGAAAATATACACAAATGCAAGCACACATAAATACACACACGACGGGTCAGCTTTAATTAAAAAATTAACAATCCATCATTATGCTGTACTGTAACATCAGCCCACATCCTGCTAATGTCTGGATAGGTAGATAGTAATTGAAGAGTCTTTCTTTTAACAGTAATGGGATTGGAGACACATATGGTAGATCAGTCTCGCTGTAAGTCTTTAATATATCGGGCTTAAGAAATCTAGACAGTATATTTTGCAGAATGACTTCTAGTGGGAGAGTTTAGTTTATCTTCAAATAAATGGATCCCCTGTGTAATTACATTGTAGATCTGTCAGACAGACAGGATAATAAGCTATGCTGGCTGTATAATAACTTCCATCTGCTGCTTGTAACACCACACCTGAGCCTGAAACCACTGATACACAAAGCAACCTTTCAGACTGTGATGTGCAACAATATGCAAGGAGCTACTGCTTTAGCTATCGTGAAAGATGTGTTTTTGTGAGTTGCTACTGCGAGTGACAGCTTTCCCATTATGATTAAAACTGTTGACTTAAAAATACTAGAGAAGTGTGACCTCATTTTAATGGTTCCTGTATAGGTTTTTGGACTGTCTTCTTTGAGTTAGTTGTAAAAGACTCACAGTTCCTGTCTGTATCTGCGGAGCTTGGCCTTGGTATCAGCGAGCTCCACAGATAGATGCTGCTTCTCTTCTTTGGTCAGCCCAGGCACAGTCACAGCCGATTCACCATTATTTACTCCCACACATCCAGAACTCAGCCCACGCTCTGGACTGCTCAAGCTCAGGTTCCTGCACCCTTCCTGGGGCTGCTGACTGGACAGGTAGTCCCTCTCCTGGGTCAGGTCGACAATAACCTGGTAGGCAGAAGTGTTTTTTGAAAATTCATATTTTACTTTTGCTTTACTGTTGAAAATATGCCAAAGGAACATTTCTGCAATCTTTAATGTCTTTATATTTGAGAAATTTTCACACATCTGTATATCAGTCAAAACTTTTATTACTACAAATTTGGACTTTAATCCCAAAAAGTATATACATGTGGCAAAATCAACTTCATCATGTTCATTATTTCAGGAGACAGTGGTAACAAGTCTTTAATAGAGATTTTTAAAATAATATTTATGTGTATTTTCTCTAATTTAATTAATGAAGAATTTTTTATCAGCCCTGCAAAACTAGTTTAGTGTGACTCTAGTACCTCACTGGCTTTGTCTCGCTGGTCAATAAGTTGCCGTAGAGACACAGCCATGTTTCGAGACATAGGCTCAAGTTCTTCATGTGAGAGCTCTGATCCCTCCTCCAGCCAGGACAGGTCAAGAACATTCAGCTGGTTATGAGTCACCTGCAACAGAACCACAAAATATAATGTTACATAAAATAGCATAAGCAAGGTTCAAATTAGTGAGTTAAAAGTGACTTTCTTCTCACACAAAGAAGAATGATTGAGTATATGACCACTTTTATGCTGCAAGTATTTAATTTTTTTATTTTGTTAAAGTAGGTTCCAACTTTTTATTAATATTTTAATGAACTGTTTTCGGTTATTTTTATTCCATACCTATTACCATTGTTTATTCAGCCTTGTTTAAAATGTTTGGAAAACTTTGGATCTTAAAGGAAATTTCAAATTAGAACATTCTTAGTTTGACCAATGTTTGTCCCTACAGCGAGCAACAACAGATCCTTCAGAGTGTCATCTGGGCCAGAGAGGTTAACTTTATGGGAAGCGGAGGTCATCATCCATGGCCTTCAGCAGATAACAGCCTGTCTGACAGCCTTATCTTAAGTAAGCCCATTATTGCGTTAAATAAGCAGGCTGTTCTAAAATAGGAAGGAGCTTTACAAAACACTGCATTCATAACACAATTGACAACAGTCTCAAATTGATTGCTGCTGACCCCAGTGTTAGTGTTCTTTAGTGTCAGCTGATGTAAGACATGTTTCATGCTGCATGAACATAAAACAGTGCACACAGTGCCAGGCATTCTAAGGAGGTTAATATGAACAGAAACATTTAGCTACCTTAACCACAGCCTCTACCCTTCCTGATAACTGCTACTAAAATATGGATGATTTATTTACTAAACTGAAGTTAATAAGTGAATAAAATCGACAAACATGTCGATTTAACAAGTAAACAGAGAGAATATTCTAAGCAGTGTACATCGACTGATTTGGAGCTGCAACTAACAATTATTATGAAGTTGTATACCTAGTGATGATGCAGGGAGTTATGCAGAGATTGGAGGCTTTATGCTACAGCAGCTCTGTCACATGGTGTCAGTGCCCCATGTTTAGGCCAATATATAACCAAATTTCATACTTCTAAGGATCACAAGATGACTGAACCATCTTCATGACAAGCAAACTCATACTACTCATAAACACTGTGAGATGTGCTTGAACAGCCCCTAAGTCTTGTTGAGTGGACATTAAGCAAAGATTATTTTGTCTAAATTTTGCTAGTCTCCATAATTTAGATCAAAACTACTGACATGTTCAGTGAAGTTTGGAAAACACCACAGTCAATATTTGAACAAGTTACCTCCAAATTAACACCCAGTTATTTTTTAAAAGCACATGCTTGCACTGCCATTTACTGACCTCCTGGATGTGAGAAACGATGGCAGCCTGAGTCTCAATGTCCAGCAGCTTGATTTTCTCAATCATCTCCTCTTTCCTTTCACACTGCACACACATGAGAAAAGAAAAGATATTCCTTTAATAGTCCCACAATGGGGAAATTTGCATTGCTGCAGCAACAAGTGGACAGCAAAAGACAGAATGTAAAAAAGCAGCAATAAGAATTAAGAACAAGAAATAATAAGAACAAAATAAGAACAAGAAATTGCAGAATATTTACAAGGGTGACGGTATGAAGTGGTAGTATATAACTGCACAGATGAAATTGGAATAATAGAAATGGATATTGCACGTAAATGAAATTATTAGTACACATGAAATACTAATGATTATAACATTATAGAGTATTGGGCATTAAAGTGCAGTGTGATTGGGGGGTGGGGTTTAATGGGAGCAGTGATGTTGTAGAGTCTGACAGCATGCACAAACACATGTGAACACACACAAACACACACACAAAGAAGGACATTAAAAAAGGAAACATATTTGAATAAATTGTGTTTATTAAAGTTCATGCTCCTAAAGTTGCCTTCTAGTTGTGCCAAGCAGAACAAGGTGATAGGAAAATTCTGGAAAAAGTTTTTGTGTGGGGTGGGGGGGTGTTTTTCATAGCATCAACAACATTTTCATGTGGCTTTATCAACCCCTCCCTTCCTACGTCTTTCCATTCATTGCTCCCTCACGGCCTTCCTCTTCCCCAAAACCAGTAAAACCAGTACAAGAACAGAGGAAGACAAAAGGAGAGAAGACTGAAAGAAAAGGGAGGCAAATGTGGAAGGAGGCAGCGAGGAAGCGAGGGACAGAACAGCCATGAGAGGAAGACAGCAAAAAGGCAAAGTAAAAAAAACGACACCGTGAGGTGGGTTCAGCGCCATGGGAGGGGTGGGAGTGAGACACAACAAAGAGCTGTAGAACAAACACAGACAGAGAAACCACCTGCGCCCTGACCTCCCACAAGACTAGCTCCTCCTCTTTAATTACACGTAACCCAATTAACTCTTAACTTCCCATGTCTGGCTAATCTTTATTAAAATTCAGGGTTCCTAATTTCTAAATTTGCTGGTTTGCACTCCCCAGTGTGTTGATGTGTTAACTCCTAAAAATATTCATACATATGCAATGCTCATAAACAATATATAATCAATTGTCATATCGCCCGCAGTACTAAACATCCAAGTGTGGCATCCAATATCAAGCACCATAATTTTGTTTTATCATGGTTATTACAGTGTAAAAACAACTGATGTGACTCCATGTGCATGTTGATCCTGCACTTCCACCAACTGTTCAGTCCCACCCTGCAGCTTATCAACAGGCACAATGAGTGGCTGTGCTCAGACATGCAAAACCAAACAGAAATACACTTCCTGGGAGAGACTGGGTGGCACAGTAAGCTGGTGTGTTTGGGCATGTGCTTCTGTGTGTGTAAGCATGTGTGTTACCTGGACAGCACAGCCTAGTATCAGCAACAAAAGCCGTTTCAGATCCTCCATGCTCTTAGCTGGCGAAATAAATCACAGACGTACAGTATGTCAGCATATCAGCAAGTCTTTGAACATAATGCGTGAAGAAATGATGATGAAAGGTTGAAGATGTTTTACACCTCAGGCAGTGTTACAGTATACTACGCTACAGCCAACCTTTCACTGCTGACTACAGACTCTCTATTGTTATAAATTTGACCAAAGCAAAACAGTTTTCACTCCGCGAAGACACAGCAAACATCAACACTTGTAAATCTGTGCTCTACTACATCTGCCACAATGGTTCTCACACTCTTGATTGCAAAATCAGAATGGTAGCCAAGCAAACAAAGGATTAATCACATACCATATATGTACTGTATGGTCATGACTAAGTTTTCTCCTTTTCAGTACAACACGTGGAGATACATGGAGGCATAATATATATATATTAAACCACTGGAGGCAGGATTAATGATAAGTTTAATCAGTAACAGGTGTTTAATCTGTGGGAGTGAGAGTTACCTGATATAGGATCCTTAGCAATGCAGAGGATGTTGGGAAGGGGCATGACGATTAACTGCTGCAAGGTCTCCTGTAGCAAAGAAGAGGAGGTGGGTGGGTGGGTGGGTGGGGGTTGCAGAGAGATAGATATCAAATACATTTTCACGTTTAGGTACTGAACACAGCAGGAGCACTAGAAATTGTAGCAAACTGGAGATCAGCAAAGGCACTAAGGTGAACTATTGACAAAATCAGTTAACAAAAATTTAAAAACAGTTCTAGCATCCGACACATATTTTAGGTTGATCAACATATACAAATTAACACATTAAGACACATTAAAGGGGTCCTTGAAATGTCTTGCATTAAAACAGGACCAAAAACTTCCAACAATATTTGCATATAACACTTTCTAAAATGAAAAGTTTCAGCTTGATAGCAGGCAGGTCAGTCCTCAGTCTCACCCTGCTGCATACAGAAATAATGTTGGGCGACATGGACCAAAGAAGCATATCTTGGTATATGTTAGTATGGGTTCAATGTTCAGCTGTAAGCGATGACGCCTCTGAGATATCACAAGCACTTTTATTAAAAAACATATTTTATTAGCTAGAAAAGTCTGAAAGTTTCAGAAAATCACATTACTTCACTGTTATGATGCCTTTAAAGTCAGAAAAAGACAACACTTATCATTGCATAAAGAACAATCTAAGACAACATCTTGTCGAAACTCAAGATATGACTGTATTATTGATATGTTGCTTAGTCCTATAGAGAAGTTTTTTGTGTGTAGCCTACTAAATACAGACTAATGCCACTAACAGAAATTCTAACAAAACGAAAATTTGCCAACTGTTTGACTGACTTCTGCAAGGTACAGTGCGAAACCATTCCCACTAAAAAAAAAGAGATAAAAGTAAGAGATAAAAACACGTTCTCTGATTTATTGGTAGTTGCTCTTTAAGCAGAGGTTTGTTTATTCTGGTTTAGAGTGTTGAAGCAGTGTCGTTCTTGTTTTTGTGAGAGCTGCTCAGCTTTGATCAAAACACATTCTGTAGAAATGAACCAAAGTCCAACAACCTACTGACCCAGACCTGTGTGCCGACATGTCTGCATGTGTGCATAGGCGAACAGCCAACAGGAAACACCCTGCTGTCGACATAGTGTGAGTGTGTATGTGTTTGTCTGCGTCAGGAAAGAAACGGCCCACTAGGAGGGAATGCTTTCCATTCCAGAATATCCTCTCCTGTATCCAAAAACTCACACAATTGCCCAGATGGGCCAAGAAAACAAGCAATAAAAACACCTTTTCTTATTAACCACAATATACTGAATGGGATGCAATCCCAGATACTTGTGCCTGAGAAAAGCAGGGTTGCAGTTTCTGTATCAAACAGGTATTTGTCTGCCACAGCAAGTTGTTTGAGATGAGGAAGCATGACAGGGGAATAAGGTCGCATAGGAAGACATTAGGTTTAGAGAAAGGACACATGGGAGGAGACAGACATATGACCCCTGGCTAAGGGAAATGTTTTAATGGCAAAGTGTGTGTGTGTGTGTGTGTGTGTGTGTGTGTGTGTTCTGGGTGTTTTGGGATGAGGGAAGTGACTGTCAGCAGGGAAGGGCTGGATGGAATAATAGACTTAAAAACAGCACACACCTGAACACAGTCTCACATACATTCTGGCAACAGAGATCGATATAAAAGTTCATGCTGGTGCTGTCTGCTTAGCAAATATGGACTGAAGAAACCCACCTATAGTTCCTGTATTTATGCTGGCTGTGACAGCTTAATGAGATGCAGGGGTTCTGATCTAGAGTGTCATCTGCTAACCAAGCAAACAAACACACTATCAGCTTACACCTCAGTTACAACTGACTTGCCCAGACAACTTAGAGGCAGACAGTGTAGA
Source organism: Acanthurus tractus (assembly GCA_029783725.1). Lineage (NCBI taxonomy): Eukaryota > Metazoa > Chordata > Actinopteri > Acanthuriformes > Acanthuridae > Acanthurus > Acanthurus tractus. The sequence continues at coordinate 22,340,103 of JAQNCA010000007.1, forward strand.
GGTAGAGGTAGTGCAATACCTGCAGCTACTGTTACACTGGCCTATACACCAGGAGGTAATGAGAGACCCGACTAGCCCCCCTTCCCCCGCCTCTTTTTCCCTCACACACCCACACACACCCACAAACACTCACACTCAGTACAGTGTGCATAAAACATGGGAGCTGGCTACCAGATGTCTTTCGGTAGAGTGGGACTTCAACTGTAACACATGACTCGTGTGGAGGTTTTACCTGCAAGTTTTTGTTTGCTTTATTGAGACACACTGGGCATAAGACTAACAACTGTCTTTGCCAAAACACAACATGCACTCTAAAAGAGCATGGGTTGATTGCAGAGAGATGTTTTTTTTTTGTTAATCGCCATAAATAATACTGTTGAATGCTTTAAAAAATATTTATTAAATCAGACAACAAGAAAACAACTTGACATTTTTTTAGATGTATACCACCTCTGAGGCAATACCCTTTCTGTGTGGCCCAAACATTTAACTGGTTTTGAAGAAAAAAAAACAACCATGATTTTTCTTCAAAACCCTGACCATTTATTTAGTCTGGGTTTTTATTACTGACCACTGATTCCAAACCTTTGCAAACCCCCTCACATCAAGAGAAAATCATTATATCTTTAAATCAAACTTCAAACTCAAATAGGACTGTTAATTAATGGGAAGAATATAAAAACCTGGTCAGGCTTATTTAACACGTACAGCATGATGTGTCAGTTTACCCGTGTTAATATACACTGTGGTGAAACATCCTGATGTTAACAACACAGCTTTTCTTCTATTTATGTTTTAGTTGGATAAACCGAAAGGAAATGTCTTTCTTAATGGCCAATCAGAGACACAGAAGTCACAGCAGGACCAGGCAACTTGTTTGTCTATACCGAGTACTTTGGCTGGAAAGAGCCCATTATCATCAGGCAATGACTGTGCTGGTTCATCAATTGTTGATGCCCAGCACGGAACATTTTGGTAAATATTTTGATAAAACTGGTAAAATCTTTTGAAGTTCAACATATTTTAATCTTGAAGTCATAATGTCTGGTTAAAATAAACAGTTTTAAAATATGATAGATTTTTAAAAAATCCAAATCCTTTGGGGTTGGCTGAGTCCATCACTGGTTGTTTATCACATCATTTCATTTTGCTAATTTAAGTATCTGCTTCCAAAGACCAAGTAAGATTCACTTTTCAAAGACTCGATCAGCAAGAGGCCAGTAGCAGCAAAGAGAGGCACACTGGATGAACACTGTGGTGAGGTAAACATCCACCTCAATCCATTTTTGATTCCAGGAAGTTTAAAAGTAAACTCTGAGATCTCCTTCAGCTCAATGACTCAGTATCAGTGCAACATCCGTAGCAACCAACAATGTTTATTCCTCCAAAAGTTCCAACTGTGCTTCTATGGCAGCTTGGTCCCAAGTCTTTCTCACAATATTTTTACAACTGTGGACATCTTTCACACCATCTGTAGATTCAGAGTTAACTTCATTCAAACCGGAGTTTGTGATTGCTGGGGCACAGGATAAAAAAAAAAAAGATGATGGTTTTGGTGAGATTTTTATTTTGTAATCTTTGAATGACGTGTTTTACAATGCCTGAATGAGGCAAGTTAAGCTATGCTTAGCTTGGTTTAGAAAGAAACTTGAACTCAGGTGTACAGCTGTATCTTTCTTAGCAGGAGTGCAGTTGTATCTTTCTAAACACAGATAATATTTTATTGGAATTTCCAAAATTCCCCCTATTTCTCTGGTTGTTGAGATCTTCCAGGCATGTGGTCCAAAATCTTACTCTGGAAACCAGAGACTCTAAGGGATTATGTGAGGACTTTTAACCATGGCCAAGGTCACTATTAACAAGCTGATTGTATATTATACATGAGACAGATAGTCTCACTCTTTGCTTTCAGGCTAACACCACCTGTATCTGCCTTAAATACAGCTGTGGTGTCTATTTTATATTGTGTGCAGGAAAGATGTTAGTGTGAAATCAGAGTAACCGAAGTGAATGTCTGTCTGATCAAAATGCTCGCTTTCTGACTCTTGCTTTGTGTTTGCGTCTGTGTGGTTGCTATTACATTTGAGTAGGTGTTGGTGTGTGTGTGTGTGTGTGTGTGTGTGTGTGTGTGTGTGTGTGTGTGTGTGTGTGTGTGTGTG
>JAQNCA010000007.1:22344193-22367221 GCA_029783725.1 Acanthurus tractus
GTTTTAAGGCTGTAAAACCCCTCACCACACACTTTATACACTTTTCTCAGACAGGCATTAACATATTCTCACATTTCCCTCATGTTTACACACTCTCAAAGTTCAAATCTCAGGACGCAGAACACAATGTGCTCTCATACGCTGTAAAAAAAAGCATGCAAAATTGCACAAAAAAATCCGCGAAACAGTGAAGCCACGAAAGGTGAACCGCATTATAGCGAGCGTTGACTGTATTTGATTTCAAAAAGGGGTTATCCTTCATCAAGGAAAAATGCCAAACAATCTCTGGCTCCAGCTCCTAAAGTGTGTTTGGTTTTGCTGCTTCTCTCAGTTTCATATCATTTTGTATCTAACATCTTGGGATACTGCATTGTTGGTTAGGGGTAGAAATCACAGAGTTTCTTAAGATCTAAAGCTTTCATGATACATTGCCAACCATAACAATGGTATCGTGATACAGCAATATTCTATACATTGCAAGATAATTATCTACAGTACATCCCAATGTTTATGTAACTGAAGAAGAAAAAAGACAGCTAACAAAGCAGAAATCATGTATTTATTTACTGCATTGTGATCAGGTTACAGATAATGATAACTGAGATAAAACAATGTATGGGAAGTGCATTGAGTCTAGGCTTAGTACCTCTGTAACACACACACACACACAAAAAGTAGCACACACAAACAATGTGAACAATGGTCCTCATTCAGCCTTTATAAATTTTTAAAGAACAGTGAGGCACAACTAAGGCACAATATCGCTGCCTTGAAATAACTGTAACTGCATGCTGTCCATCATAATTATGTAAAACATCCATAAACTGCCCAAACTGCCAGCAAGGTAATGACATGGCCTGCATGTTTAAATAAAAATATTGATAACTGGCCCCAGGGTATCGATAAGGAATCACAAGAAGATGAAATACAAAATATTCTTGTATTGATACAATGTCACAACCTTATTGTGCAGGCAAAAGGCTATATGACTATATGACTATGGCTATTTTATTATGGTGGCAGTTTTATATAAAAAAAAAAAAGATCAATCTGCGCGGAAATTGTCAACATATTTAATAATAATCAAATCTGCCAAATCAGCCTGTCAATTGTTAAATATCTTCTGATCTATCCTTTAATGATAATTTGTTAAATTAAAAAATAAACATTTTCATTATTGTCCAATCCTTTTAAAAATCATTCGCCTATAAAATGTTAATAAAAAAATTTCTCTCTTTGTTGACCTACAGGCAAACAGCAAACCACTACGACAGAAAAGCCAGAGTGAGAAAAGAGTAAACAGCTCAGAGCTTGTGATATTATGTTACTATGCACGGGGTCTCAGTAATGAGGGAACAGAAGGGAGGTGACAGAGACCCCCCTCCACACCACCACCACTCATACACAGCTGGTGTACAACACTGGGGAGACTGGGGGGATTACTGTATGTCTGTTGAGACATCATCTAATTAGGAGAAAGCCAACACCTAGCCCCATTTGAACCACAGGATTTGCTCAGGGAGAGAACTGTGTGTGTATGTTTGCATGTTTTTTTCTAAAACTAAGCCTTATTCTTAGGCACATGACTCATTGACTTAAGGTTACACTATGAGGTGTGTGCAAGCACGTGCGATGGTTGAGTGTGTGTCAAGGCCAGAGTATTTGAGTATGGTTAGAGATTAACCATCATGGACAGATTAACCCCATACCGCCCTGTGTGACCCAATTCATAGTATATGTGTACATGCACACACACACACACAGACAAAGACAAAGACAAAGACAAAGACAAAGTCAGATCATATGTTGCCTTTATTATGTCTGACCTTCATGTGCTACTGAGGATGATATAAGGTCGGGTTCTGAAACTAAAACTGAAAGAGGTAATATATCTTAACCTTATAATATCATTTCATCCACCAGCCTACTCCTATCTCTGTTTAAAAAAGTGCAAACAGAGCTTAGAGCAGTCCCTTCACATTTTTTATACTTCTCTTTCTTCCTTTCCTAGTAAAATAAACACAAATAAAAAAAACAAGAAGTTTGTGTGGACACAGTGACATTTCACTTGTAATTTGACAGGGGATTTGACCAGCAGGATGATGGTAAAGAATTTGTTGTGACAGTGAAACACATAAAGCACCTATTTTACAATATTTGTTATGCTAACAGAGAATTTGAAAACTTGAATGAAAGAGGAGTTTGATAGCTCACCTATCCCCTTTCATTCAAAAGCTCCTTCTTGTTCCATTACCTTCACTGACAGTAAAAAAACTGCTCCCAGACATATTTAAAAATGGCTGAAAATGACTGTTGTTTTGCTCCAAATTTATGTTTTGATGATAGATAGCAGTATACTAGTTAAGCTAACTGAAAATGTTTACCTCCGGAGACTACCCTACCTCAAAATAGAAGTCAAGTCACGTTTTGTCAATAATATGTTTTTGATGTGTAGCTGCAGCTATAGAAAATATACAGTTTGCATTAGAAGTACCCTCCCACTGTGCTCTACAGATAGTGAGTGTTATTCATGTAAAACGCTGGCGTATGGGGAGACTGTGAGTACCTGTGAAGTCACAAGTTTATTAGTCTTGAGAGGGGGAAAAAACGCTATGAAGACTTTCATAATTTTTGTTTACTATTAACAAACTAGTCACAGGTACTGATAGAACTGTCACTTGGTCTGTGTCCAGACAAAGGTCCAACTTTTGGTGATGCCTGATCTAAGGTATTTTTTCTTGGGTGGCAACATGAACCACTAAATGACCATCTTTGTTTTGGTACAACTAAATGATTATATTTAAAGAGTATCCTTCTGTCTGATATTGTCAAAGTAATTTAAATTATTATTATTTTCCATAAATCAATCTTTAAGCCTATACGGATGGTTTATGCACTCAGACATCTGACATCTCATCTTATCATCTACATAAAAAGGATGACAGGAAATAAAACAGTCACTTGTGTCTTCTACATCTAATGCTCTTCCTCTGCTTTCAAAGCTCCAGAAAAAGCTCACCATGGACCTTTGACTTGAGATGATCTTGTTTTACTCTTTTTTTTATGATCAAGAATACACTTTATTGATCCAATATAGCTTCATTTCAGGAATAAACATCGTTGGCATGCTTGACATTACTAAATGTTTTTGAGTGCAATAGTTCCTTATTACCATATGTGGATACCAGCAAGCAAAGTACGAACACGAGTCAAGAAGCAAAAGCTCCAGTTTGTAAAACACAACAGGTATCAGATCTTCTGAGCTTTGGTGAGAAGCTAAATCCATCCAAAACACATCAAATAAATCCTACAGAGCAGTTTGTCGCTTAGTGCTGTATGTAGAAAATTAACTTCCTTTAACAGAAGTAATGGCCCATTGACACACCTTTCACAAGGACACACTATCACTGTCTTTACAGAGATTAAAACACCAACAACTAGATGCAACAACATGCAAGCAACACACTCCGTCACTCTGTGGGATTGTGGCTTAGAAAAAGTGAGTGTGCTTGTGTGTGAGAGAGTGAGAGCAGGACATGACTGCAGCTCAGCCAAATCAACTGTATCTGAGCTTCTTATCTTTGATCTTTACAAAAAACACACCATGAGCATGCACACTCACGCACGAGGGATTTATGTCTCTGACCAAAGGTTCTGATTAGCTTTGAGAATCATAGGTCATTATAATATGGGCCTGACATCAGTATGACAAAATAAAGACGTTACACACACGCCATAGTCTTAACACATCTCTTTTTGTGAGCAAAATTTATTTCTCTTTCTGTGTCATTCTTCCAGGAAATCAAGCTAGTTTTTAATCATTCTGTATATTATGTCATCAGATGTAATACTTGTGTACAAACAGGGCTGCTCTAAAATCTAATTTTCTCTCTGATCTGATGTGTATGACAGTACCGTACAACTGTCTGCCCAATCTACAAGCTATCCAGCTCCACAATTGTTTAAGTGACATTCAAGTTAACAATCTATCTTTTTGTATTGATGCAGCTTTAATACAGAGCGCCAATGAATGCATAATGTTTTTTTTGTTAAACTGCAAATGGTATTTAGCTTTAAAATTTTACACTCTTACCAACTTTTCTTGAAATAAAACATGCTTTTCACTTTAAAAGGATAGACTATTTGAAGAATCTTTAAAACCCAGCAATGAGGAAATCCTTCTGCAGCTACATCATTAAACTGTTTTGACACATACCTGATGGCCAATCAGTAAAGAGTTTTCACCCAAGCCAAGACAAAGGTTTATTGAATGCACTGTCTGGATTTCTGCTTTAGAGTGTCGATTTTATTTCACTTCTATGTCTTAAAGGAACGACATTGTTAATGACATAGGAAAAATGTCATTACTTGTTTCTAAATGTCATAATGCTAAAGTCCAAGGAGATATGAGTCCTTTGCCTGCTTGAAAAAAATTAAGTCATTTAGTGACCCTTCAACTTATGTTGGGAAAATACAATCAGGACATCTGGTTGTAAAAGGAAACACTGGACATGAGGCCAAACATTAGCAAAGTGGATTATGCTGTCAGGAAGTATCTTATGGATAATTTGGTCCCTACTGTGAAAACATGCCAGTATTAGAATCCATTCTACTGTAGATAATCTAAATCAAAGCCAAAACAATTCTTAAAGTTAATTTGAAAGGCTGTGACGATAATATGAGTGAATTTTGTAGCAAAGGAATATATTAAAGGGGTTGAGAGTGAGTGTGAATTTATCAGAGACAGTTAGGGTGGGATTTTATGGTGCTTTTTCTACAATTTTAAGCAATATTTGCCTTCATGACAAACTTTTCTGAGGCAGTTGGTGTGTTAAACAGACAAACAACATGCAAACTCTGCTGTGAGTTTACTTAAACATCACAATAAACTGGAATTACTGCCTTGCTGTGTTGCTAAATACCAAACCCATCAGGCTGCACTTTACATTCATATCTGTCCAGACTCTACACATACTGTTACATAATAGTTGTATTTATATATATTCATATGCTGTACTTACTAGTAATAAATGCCTCACATTTGCATTGGATTTGTTCCCAATAGGCTGATCATGCTGTTACTTCCTGCTCCTATTGATCATTGCAGGTTGTTGGACGTCAAGCAAGCAAATTAAAAAATGATTGGCCAGCAAGTACAAGGCTGATCCATATAACATCATCAATACAGTCCACAATTGCCACACATGCAAACACAACTCTTGTACTATTTTTGTGAGGATCCTCCCTGACATGACATTTTCCCTGGCCTGTTACTCTGACCCTGATCACATCTAATGGCCCAACCATAACTCTAAAGTGAACTTAAGAACCTAACCCTTAAAATCAAACCTTGACCTTCAGCCAGCCTTTTGAAGCTGTGAAGAGCAGCTGGAATGTGGTCAGTTTCCTGATCTAAAATCGTGGATTTGATCAGCTGGTCTCTCAATGCAATTGACCAAATTTTCTCTACAAAGAAACTGGGTAAAGGAGAGCCCTCCCGCCTGCCGGAGCGTTTGCAGCCGGATACACGATGGACTCCTGGGAGAATTGGAGGATCGTGAGTCTGTCGATCCTTTCCGTGGAGGATGTTGAAGACGTGTACATAATTGGATTACTGGTTACAGGCTTTCTGCTGTTTGGTTTTGGCAGTTACCTGTTTTACCGCAAAGTAGGGAAGATGCAGGCAACACTTTTGGCAATCGAGAAGCTGCCTGCCATGATTGAGGGAATGTGCAGGGCTGTCAACGCTCAGACTCATGCTATAGGTGAGCTCAGTCTCAAACTGACTGAACACCTCAGCTAGATGGATGCCAACTTGGAGAAGTTGTCAGCTCGGCTCGGCTGAATTGGCCATTGAATTCGGTACATTGAAGCAAGCCACCGGCACAAAACAACCGGTATCTTCATTGGCTCCCAGACATAACCGGCCTTCACAAGGCCGGTTATGTCTCAACTCTCCTGGATGTTATGCAGACTGGATGCTTCTGCCCTATCTTCCTCCCCAACACACCCCCCACACCTGTGAACTTTGTTTCTGGATCAGAACTATCCAAGACTGTCTCCACGGCAACGGCCGTGTCTACGTCATCAGTCATCAGACGGCAGAGACGATGGGTGGGACTGAGCGGGGATGAAGGACACGGATTTACACATACACACACACGACACACACAACACACACACCACCCTCAACTCCACGCCTTCTTTGGCTCCCACCCCCTCTCCCTCCCCTCGCCGTGGTGTAGCTTGGGAGGAATGTGGCTGCACCTTTCGGATGCGCCTGCCCCCCAGTGTCTGCGCTGCAACACCTTCCCACCCCAACATCCTTCCCCTTTTTCACATTTGCAGGTCCTTGAGTTTTGTTGTTATGTCATCTTATCATCTTATAATGTTGCTTATGTGCTGAGGTGTTTTTTTCCTATTCCCACACTGTGCCCTCCCCTCACAGGAGCCCAGTTTGGAAGTTGCTTTTTTCCCCTCTTCCTCCCTCCTGTTTACCCTTTTTGTTTTTTTCATCTAATTAAGGGGCGCCTTAAAGCGGCGACCCACAGTCTCCCGCTCCTGTCCTCCCCATGTCTTGTGTCAGTGTCTTTTTATGTTTCTTGGAGGGGATGTAACAGGGTCAATTTCGTTGCAACTTGTTTTGTAATGACAAGAAAATGAATCTTGAATCTTGAATCTTGAATCTCTTGATTCTTGAAAAACACAAACACTGATGCAGTTAAGGAATGTATATGAATGGGTTGTTGTTGTGTGTTTGTCTTAAGGGCATGTAAATGGTAGTTATCCACACTGAAACAGGCCCATCAGAAGACATACACATGACAGTGACAATGGATAAAGACACACACACACACACACACACACACACACGTATGTACAGCATGCATATATTTACAACCTCAAGGCAAAGTAAATCAGCTGAAGATACAAGAAGAGTTGCCTCTCCACATGGAAAGACGGACAAGTTGCATACCAAAAATAAGTTCAGTAAAATTGGTAAAACTACTTAATCCAATTTCCAGATGTTGTAATATGAAGAGACACACTCAGATAGTTCACTTGGTTACAGCTTTTAGTATGGTTGAAAAAGACTTCAATGAGGACTAAATACCGTATATAAGGTTGACAATATGGACTACCGTGACACTATAGAGCAGTTTGAGAGCACACAATTAGCACTGCTTGTGTATGTTCACACACCTGATAGTATGTCCTGATGTGTCTGGTAAGAACAGTAAGGTTGTGAAGGCGGAGAGACACATCATTGTTCACATTCTTGCTCAGCCTCTGATTGGTTGGGCTGGGGTCACTATGGAGACACATAGACACATAGACATTATTCATGGTGATATAAGAAAAAGATCATCACAAACACACGCACATACACATACCCAAGTCCAGGGTAACTATTGTGCTGTAGAGGGATTTATACTCACATTAACACATGTCAGACTGTGCCAGACTGATTTGCATATGAACAGGGGGCGTGTACCCTGTCTGACTAACCTACTGTGATGTCATGATGTCAGTTTGATACTGGAGCTCAATTCCCGTCTAACGGAAACAATTACAAACATAAACAGACTTTCATTCTTTTCAGTCTGCAAGTGTGTTTGCTAGCTTAAATGAAGCCAAGACAACTTCAGATTGTATCTGCCTCAGGGGTTACACTCACACTGACATCTCAAGTCTTTTCAGTGCTTAAACTTTAACTGACAATTCAAACTTGTCATGTTCCAGGCTTCTATAAAATGCAGACTTTTTTTTTTTTTTTTTTTTTGCCCACAATAATTGAAAAAATTATTTGCAGATTTCCACCCAGGCTCAGAATCTATTTTTTGAAAGGTCACACAGGATAATAGGTTCACTGACTGACTGATTTAACAGCTCACTGGTTTGCTGACTGACTGATTTCCAAACTACCACTGAGTGGCTTTCCTTTAATATTCCTCATGGCTCTTCCATCCTGTCTCCTCCTCTGTAACCCATATTCCCTTAAACCCTTAACAGTTCCTAATCACCCCCCTCCCCAGTTAACCCACCCTACATTTAGTGTGTGGAAACAATAGAGTGATTACCATTGTTTCTGAAGACAATAACTCACATATGAACATGTGGTCTGATTGGGGACAAGTAATTATTTTTTTTTTGTGCACAAGTATCTAGGTTTCATTACCATCAATGAGGACAGTGATTTGTCTTCTGTGGTGTGGATGCCGTCTGTCCACTCAAAAAAGAATTTACAGATTCTTTTTTATTAACAAATCTCACTTCAAAATAACAACCAACAAAGAGCGCATCATATAAACTGGTATTGTGTGTGTCAAAGGTCTGATAGATGGTCCTTTTTTGTGCCTTATAGCTATATATAGCTCATATAGTTATACATAACTTCACTTTTATCCACAGACAATTAAAAACTGGCCGATAAACCAATTGTTGCATTGGCTGACATATATTTCATTACCATTAAAACAGACAGTGCTGTTTATTTTGGCACATCCACACATTCACTTCTGTCGTGCCAAACATTCTCACTTTCCACCAATGACAATAGCTCTCAACAAGCGCACTATTTACTCTTCTGAGAGTAACATTTACTTAAAATATACAACGTCAAGCTGTTTCATAATATGATTTAAACAAGACTGAGGGTTGGTTCATGCTCTGTCAGGGCTGGTTCAAAAGAATTTTTTTCAACCACGCCAGAAATCAAGTGGTTATGGTTTCTCAAAAAGTCACACTGAAGGTGAAAGTCAAATGCCAGGGGTCACGGAGGTTAGAGGAAAGCAATATTACTCAAACGTACCGATAGTCTGTCATAAATGACATTCACAGTATTGCCCACTTTTTTTACATTAAAGTGACCAAAAATTTTTTTATTAAGGCCAAAAAAGGGGAGAAACTTAACTAACATAACATATTTAGCACAATGGTGCCTTGTGCTAAATATGAACTTCAGCGTGGCAAAAGCTAACAATGAGAATTCTAACATACAGATGTTCATTGGTTATCATGTTTGTCATGGTTACAAACTAAGGATGTTATCATTTGTTACTTGTAACTTGTAACTTGTACAGCTGGCACTCATGGTAATGACATTGTTTTGGATAATATTCAGAGATTGTTGATTTTGTTTTTTTCATGAGATGTGATGATAATAGTAAATCTATAATAGAAAACACCACTTTTGGCACTAAAAGTTTTGCTGGTATAAATATTATTATAATATATTAATAATATAATAAGTGAGAATTGTTGCACCACAGCCTTACATGCATGTTACTGTGTAACTTCTGAGTCACAGTTCAAACAGGCACGGCTCAATTCTGAAGGAGCTGTCAATATTCTAACACATGCTTTCTCTCAAACTACCTCATTTCTTGATGCAGACTTAAGCAGCACATCTGGCTGTGACAGTAACGACCTGAAACCAGCGTGTCAGGATGTGGTCTCACAGACAGACACACACAGGAAACACTGGATTAACTCACCTAATGCTCATTTACCCAGCAAGGGCACAAAAAACACACACCAAAAACACTTTTTCACTGACTCATGCAAATAAAAAGCAAAACTCTCTTTCTACAGGGCATTACTTACATGTGTGTCATAATCTTGTGCAGGAAGACGCCATCAACCAGCTCCATGTACATGTTGACAGGCTCTTCTGAGCTGACTTCATCACAAGAACCCAGAGGACCCAGTGTACGCACCTAGAAGACAGAAAGAGATGTTGACTACACTGTACCCAAAATATTAACTAAACACTTGTTCGTCCCTTACAGTGGGCAGACATCGTATTAAGTCTTTATAAAGATTCCTATATCAAAAGTTAAAAGAAAATTGAAAGCTATAAAAAACTGTAACTTTGGAAGACAGCCATTTGACTTCATTGACTTCATTAATTTAGACTGCTGAAGCTGACACATACTTAGGATTTTGTCTCCCTTCATTTACAGTTTAATTGCATTTGAAAGGGACCTCTTTTTATCCATGAAGGACAGTAGGAACAATTACAGTAACAAATAACCCTTTAAATGTGTGTATGGGCCTTTCAGCTATGTTGTAAGATAGACTTAAAAAACTTGAAACCCTCCTGTTACTATAATGACATTAAAATGTAGCATAGCTCAATATTTATTTTTTCCACCTCGTGATGCTCTTTTTTTCAGGAACGCCCTGCTCACACTCACACAGTGACACAGCTGGAAGCTGCCCACTTCAACCACAATCTGAACTGCTGGCTACTGAGAAACTCCACTGGAACAGTTGGGGATTATGGGCCTTGTTACAGGCAAGCACTACTCTTTCATATTCTCCACCCAAACATATCCAAAATATCTGGTTCAGAGATTCTACTGCCAACCCTCTGGTCACAACCCCTGTGTCTCTACCCTTGGTTGTGCAAATTAGGGAAAAAAAGAAGTTAAGAAACACAGAGTAACAAGTTAGGTGAAAGCCTCTGTACTGTGTGTGGCTGAGTTAGTTGTGTTTGTCTGTGTCCAACAAAGAAGGGAAAAATTGTTGGTTGACGGGTCAGGTCAACAGGATGTTAAGTCACAGAGAAACCGGAAAACAATAAGCCACTGGCTGCTTTGCTTCTTGACATCAGGCTTTTGTCAAGCAGCAAAAAGATTCAAGGCAAAAGAAGACCTTGCATGTATATATATAAGGGACAGGTGTGTACATTTTTTGCATTGTCTCAGTGCTCGTGGTCTAATATCAAATAATAGTAAATATAGTGTGGTGTTAGTTGGAAAGCATTGGGGAGCTTTTAAAACAGGTATAAAGTAAATCTCTGGAGACAGTGGTCTCTATAACAAAGTCTAAGTTAAAAAAAATTATCTTACACTTTTTATTTTACATTACTTTCTTTTAATTTAGTAAAGCACCTTCAACTACACTGAAGAGAAGATCAAAAAATGCTATTATTGATATTATTGAATCTGTCTGCTCATGATGATGTTAGCAGTGGGTTAAAGGACACTGCTTACCTTCAAAATGATTTGAATTGGCTTGAATCAGTTATTTTGAGCAGTCTCTGCATAATGCTTTGCTAGAGGAGTTAATTCAACTGCAGTGCTGTTTGCTCAGTAGAATATACTGACAATTTATTCATACATACAGTCCTTGGATATCAACAAGACTGCCTAATTCATCCAATTAATGGGAGCACTGGGGTCGACAGGGGGAAATGCTAGCACTGCAATGCAAGAGATGATGAGGAGGGTGTGAGGAAACAGCAGCAACTCAGGACCCGCAGCTGAAGCCAGTGAAGCAGACGAAACAGAGAAATAACCTCTCCTGTTTCATATTAAGTATGAGATGAGCGTTGGAAAGTCCCAGAGTCTACAACCAACCTCTCAATGGATTCCTTGACATGAAACTTGAACTTAAAAAATCACATATCTTTCACTACAGTGTGACAGTAACAGTAAGAGGCAATCAATGGGTTAACAGTGCAAGAGAGCAAACTACTGTAATAAAGTATATGTGAGGTCGAATTTGTTTGTTTCTGAGTTAGTTAGTCATTTCGTTTTTGTGGACAACTGGAAGCTAACAGACACAACAGAAGAGAGAAAGTAAAACGGACAGAGATCAGCAGCTCGTGTGCATCACCCTCAAACTCTGCTGCTCCAACTCACCCACAACACCAGCGGTGACTCCATGAAAGTGGCCAGCAACTCGGACAGAGTCACATCCATGTTTGCTCCAACGGCTTCGGAGTCCGTTTTTTAAATTACAATCAAACCATCAATCCACCGGTCAATCCGACGCTATCCGCAGCGGGCTCGCGGTGGGTCTCCGCACAGGGCAGAACAAAGCCCCCGCAAGGCATCGATCCCCCCCCCCTGCACGAGCTCCCTCACCACTATTGTCTCGCGCTTCCCCGTTTGCCCTAACACCGAGTTTAAAATAAAACGCAGATAAAAATGACTAAAAACTGCTTGAAGTACTTCCACAGACGGTTACGTGTACACCAGAGTAACTTCAGTTGCTTCTGCGCGTAAATATCCAGTTGATTTTCTGGTTGAAGGTACAACACTTGCTCAAAACTTCGCTGGACAGTTGTTCACGTTGCCAAGGATACACGACTCGGACCGTAAAGCGGCGAAACCGCCGTAAAATTAAAAAAAAAGTAAGTAAACTGGCAGAGAAGATTCAAATGCACGACTAAGGGAAAACCTTGAGCTTTCAAAAAGTTGTTTCCGTCGTTTGCTACATCCCCGCCGTGAAACTCTATCGCTCCCTTGTCCTTCTCTCCATCAACCTGTCTGAGAGAGCAGCGGCAGGGGAGGGTTGACTGACAGGAACAAAAGCCAGTCTGCTCCATCAAGAGACGCGGTCCCGCCCCTTGCAATAAATCAGCCAATTACAGCGCAGTATAGTGGTTAAGTTTGATCTGAATTTGACATCATGGCCAGATAGATCGAGCAAGCCAAAGAGTTTAGATGGAACAAGATTTGATCGCACTGTGAAAAGTGTCCAAACTAAAATTTACTCTGTTGGTACTCTGAAATTCGTTGAATTTTTTGTTAGTTAGGTGTAGCAGGTGTATGGTCATTCAGTAAATTTGTAATAAATGAAAAATATAAATTCACAAATCCTCATTTACAGTGTCTACTTGAGTCTGTGATAAAAGTATCATGTCCTCTCCCTGAGACAGTTTCATCTGGTACATTTTTACTCTTAATTGGATAACCAAGTCCATTCACATTCCTGAGAGAGTGCAGTCTACTGTTCATACCATGATGACTGTCATTTCTAATTAACGGGAAAAGGGAAAAGCAAAGAAACACAAAAGTCAAAAGGACAAAAAGTCCACTTTAGCGACCACCTTTATTAAACTTCTGAGGTCCATATTTATATATTTGTATACTGCAATTTTAACGGCAATTAACTGGGAAGTTCCAATGACTAAGAAATAATTTTCAGAATTTTAGTCGAAAGTTCATAAGAAAAAAGAGACAGTTCAAGAAAAAACACACTGAGGGGAAAGAGTAAAAGAAAAGGGATGATCATGGCTTTCAGAAAAAAAACAAAAAAAACGAACGACGAAAAAGGACTGAAAAAAAGTGGAAAAATAAAGGCTCTTCCTCAAAAGAATCATATAGTTTACATACAACCATAAGCAGAGGCTGAGATAATCACGTAGATCTTTTGCGACGCAGAGTAAATGATGGTGAAAAACGATACGGTCAGTGCTTTCTTACAACACAGTGTAACTTGGCCTAAGACAACACACACAGTGATGGGAGGGGAATCTCTCGCTCTGCCTGAGAGTCTCTGAATTCACTGCAAACAGGTTGAAAAGGAAACGAAAGATCAGTTTAGATCAAAGGTATGCAAAGAGGCCACATGCGCACTAGCGACAACTGATAATGTGAGATGATAAGACTGAAGAACTTCCACCTAAGAAACTGATGTTAAGATTAAAGAAATGTTGCTGTTTTCTCTGAAACTGTCTCTTTTTTGATTTTTTAAAATCTACTCTTGAACTTTAATGAAGGTTACATGATAACTTTTACTGATACGGTGTGAACATGTTCTCTAACTCAGTTCAATTCAGAGGAATTAAATGTGACAGTTGATTAAGGTGTGAGGGTGCTGATCTCAGTGCAGTCTGACAGCATTGCATGTGAAGGTGACGGGTGGACTGAGGAGCAGGTTCCTCAGATTTTTTGAGAAGACTGTCAAACTCTAGGGTGCTTTGGATTTAAAAAATGCTCAGACAGGAAATAGGAACAACCAGCTTCATGTCCTGAACCAGAATAACATGTGGGCCTCAACATCATACAGGCTGCAGAAAATAAAAGAGAAACCTCAGCGCATAAAGTTCTGTGTCCTTTGAGAAACAAAGGAAAATGTCTCTCTGAAACGGAGCTCTTTAGCTGAAGTGGTTGATCCGGGAGAGAAGGAGAGAACAGCATGGCAGTGAACATTGTTCTACTTCAAAGATCACGCATGGCGTCAATGACCCAGAGAACGACGCCACCCCGTGGCTTCTTCACGTAAGTGCATCGCTTACCAGAGAACTCATTCTCGCTACACACGTGTGGCGCTACAGAGAACTTTGTGTCAACACCATCAGACACGAGACAGGTTTCTTCTTCCATGTCATCACCTAAATGAACAGTTGAGTCAGTCATATCATGTCAGTCATCTGGTAAAAAAATAATATTTAGAAATGTATAAAGTTCCTAATATGCTCTTCTAATGTATGTCTATCAATAATCAGCATACACTATGGGCTGCAGTATACACGTTTAGCAGCATTGTTTTACACATCCAGTTCTATGTTTATAAAATATCTCGTACTTAACCCATTTCTTTTTTGTTTCTTTGCAATATTTGTATGTAATATCTATTTGTAATATCTATGTCAACAACAGTTTCATATTTATTTGTACCTAAATTTGTCAGCGTTGTTGTCATTGTTTATAGCTCTGTGTAATATCTGTCTTCCTGTAAATTTTTTCTCAAGTAAATTCAGAGCTACTTAAAACCAGAGTCAGACTCCTTGTGTGTGTAAATAAAACTGACTCAGACATGTAGATTCTCATTGAGACACAGCGCACAAACAACTCTGTCTTCTCAGTACCTGAGTTACTTTCAGATGTTGGTCAATCCGTCTTATCTTGGCAAGGTCTGCTTTTGGGGAAAAAAAATGTCCGTAAAACAAAAAAAATAAATAAACCAGTGATTTTCTATCAATCATCTATTCCTTTATTCATTGTGAATATTTATACAAAAAGCAGATTTTTATCAGGAAGAAGTGATGTCTGATAAACAACAAGTGGCATCAATAAAACTTTACATTCAATACAGTTAATTCCACTTAGCCCCACCCCTCATTCTTCTGGACCAATGGAAGGGAGGCAAGACCTGCAATCCTATTGGTGCTTTCTGGACTTTATAAATCTATTATTGATATCACAAATATATAAATGCTCTACCCAGTGATAACAGTGATATGGTGTCAGGTCTACTTCAGGTCACAATAATACTTCACTGTCTTCAAAGACAGGTGCATTCACACACATACATCCATTTACATACACACCCATACGCACACACAATATATATAATAAATTCAGCATCATGTGACAATCAGGAACAAGACTAAAAACTACAAACTTTAGGTTTTCATCACCCCTTAGGCTCAGAGGTCATTTCTACTCAAATGTGATCAGCTGGGACAGGGAGAGTCAGCTGACAAGATCGTCTGTCATAGGTCAGTCAGGAAAAACAGGCAGAAAATTAAACAGTCAGCCAGGAAGAGTCAAGTGCTATGTCCTTAATTTTAGTGTTTATTGCAATAGTGTACAATTGAACAGGAGAGCCAGTCAGAAAGCGTCAGTCAGTGTTCAGAAGGCTGCAGCTTTAGGCCACGAATAGACTCTCAGTACAGAGGCAGGTCAGCGTCTGATGCACTGTTGCATTGTGTGTACAGTAGGTACAAACGTGTGTCAGTGAGTGTTCTTCATAGCAATAAATGCAGTGGCTCAGTGTGGATTTGTGCTTGATGTTCATGTGTGTGTGTGTTATTTTCACATTAACTCCTCACTAGGGGCTTCATCTGAACACGCTTCGTGCTTCGAGCTTCAACCAAGGATTGTTCAATAAACAAGTAAGAAACTTGAGTTCAAAATCAAATGTTTACATTGATTCTGGGCACTGCAAAAAGTGAAAATAACAATAAAGTTTTTGACTGTCATAATTTAAATATCTTTAGTTGTAGTGGTTGAAATGATCACAGGATAAAGTCAAAGGATGCATCATGAATGAGGCCCCACATCTCTAACAAAGAACAACTCTGACAGTAAAACAGACAAAAAAAAGGTCCATATTTTGGTCTCACTAAGACTAAAAAAAGTGATCAGTGTCATGTGAATGTCACTGCTAAATAAAAACATTATGGACCAGTTAGGCACCATCCAAGATCAGCTGGTTTAAGGTTTCCTTCCTTTCAAGACAGTCAATAGAGCGAAACTTTTAACGGTTTGTAAGTAGCATCACCAGGGCACCAAGTCAGGTGTTGACTGAGAGTATCTCCTCTCTGCAGTGCAACAGGGGGATCAGGGTCATTGTTAAAAGAAAGAAAACAAAATTCTGTAATCTGAAATTGAGAAAAATGCCAGCTTTGAGAATTATGTTTTAATTAAAGGAAAAGCCATAATATTTCTACAATTAGGTTATTTTTGTTATTTTTATTTTTTGAGAGGGTTAAAGGGATAGGTCACAACGCTGAGAAAGTTGTTCTATGAGTAAAAGTTGAGATAGGCACATCATAATTTTATAAACAAAATGCCACGTTAGGATTAAAACTGAAATCGATTTAAGTCATAGATTTATGAAAAATTCTGGGATAATGTTGGTAGTCAGATATAGTAAGTAACTGTGGGTAGTCAGCATTTATGTGTCAATGACATGTTTTTCCGGTAGGCACCTTTAAAGCATAGGGCTGTGAGATACTGAAATGATGCACAGCTACAAGTGTGTGAGGCAGCCGCTGGGGCCCAGCTGGTTCCCTCCAGACAGCTCAGCCATGGACTGAACACATGTTCATGGCATCAAAGAGGAGTGACGCTGTCGTCCAAGTCTCCTAACCAATTGAATCCCAGCACCTGTACAGTGTACATAAATACATGGACCAACAAGAGATCCTAAAACATGTGTATGTTGTCCGGTCATTTTTTCTTCTCTCTCAGAGTTTAAGAACTCTCTTCCTTGAACATCGTGACTTCATTTGAGTGAATGAAATATTGATTCTTTAGAAAAATACGATCCTTCTTTTGAGATATTATGACTTGTGTTTTCTTTTAAATCAGAACTTGTATTCACAGTTTTAAATATCATCTTGCAAAATAAAAAATGTATCTCCAAATACTATGACTTTTCCTCATAAATAATGCTATCTTTTTTCTGTGGCAAAAGATGTTTCATTATGTTATAATTTTTTATTGTAAAATTACAACTTTACATTGTAGTGTTGTGAATTTGTTTTCCTAATTTTACAATCCTGTCTCATAACACTGTAGCTCTCAATAACTTAGACTTGTTTTCTCTCAACAGTGACCCAAATACTCTGCTGTCACGTGGTAACAGGTTCCAGTTTGTTAAATCCCTAGAAATGTTTTATCTGTTATCTGCTCTGTGACTGGCGTCTGGATGTGTGTGTGTGTGTGTGTGTGTGTGTGTGTGTGTGTCTTCAGCGCAGCCAGGAGCTGGGCACCCACTGTGGTTCAGTGTCCAGTTTGTTGATGAGTCGTAGCAGCTCATTGTAGGCTTTGTCTTGGTCTGTGTTGACGATGACGGCATCGAACAGGTGACCGCAGCTCTGCTCCATCTCTCGGGCTTTTTCGATGATATCACGCAGCTCCTCCGGCTATCGACAGCACGCAGCCGAGCCAGTACACACACAGACAGACACAGACACAGACATTTATTAAAGCAAACATTTCAAAGATGTAAATACCAGTGATATTTATCTTTGGCCGAGTGTAAACAGACAGTGCAGACAGCTAAGACAGGAACCTTGGGGTTCTTGTTGTCTTTAGCCAATAGGGCTCGGAGTCTTTCCTGGGAGGGCGGAGCTATGAAGATGATGTAAGGCTTCAAATCGGAACTTCTTAGCACCTTAAGGGCCTGTACACACAAACGCACGCAAAAACACACACAAACACATTAGGGCTCAACTTTAAAACCTTTGCTCAATACACTCTTTTGACTCCTCTGCCTCCGCTCAGACCATGTGTGTGCACCAACCTGTGTGTGCAGACAGAGCACACAGATTTTTCCAGTGTTGATGACCTGTCTCACTGAGTCTGTACTCGTCCCGTACAGGTTCTTCTCGAACTCACCAGACTCGATCAGCTTCCCTGGAAACGCAGGAGGAAAATGTCATTTGTCCCACTTGATTCGTGTGTTGACATGTTATCATTTCTTCACACTAGGACAAGATCAAACATGACGATGTACTACTCTGACTAAGTTGTATTATCTTTTTAGCATTGTACTGCACTGTTTGATGTAACAGGAATTACTAGGAGGGTTTTAACTTTTCATTTTTCTCTCACTCCAGACTGAAAACTGTACTCACAGGTCTAAATCTTGGGATGATTTTCTCAGTTTTCACTTGCATTCGTTTCAGGCTAATGATACTTTCACTGCATATCTCACAAGGACACACCATTACTGTTGCTGTTTTTATCAAAACGCAATGTTCCAGAATAAAAAGACAGCACTGATTAAACATTTGGAACTTTATTATTCTCATATACAACAGTGCTGTCAAACATAATAATGAGTTGCACCTGAGTCTTGTTTTATTAGTTTAAATCTGTTCACTTTGGTCCCATCTACACCATGGGAAGGTCATGCTGTGTTTGATGCCAACGGCCCCTGTTTGCGCTGTAACAATGAAAATGTACCTGTAACACTCACTGAATTACTGTGGTTATTAATACTGAAGACATTATCTCAATTTCATTCTTTTTAGGCAAGGTACGGTCTGAATTTAATAACCGGGGCAGACTAAGGTCACACACACTGTTCTACAGAGGCTGTACTTGGAACCACCTACCACATACTACCAACAAATGCAGTACCTAGTATGTACTACATCCTGCATACTGCTTTTTACAGTAGCATGCAGTATTAGATCTGTTAAATCAGCTTGCTGTTCTAGTACGATAGGCCAGGCTTAAGCGCTTTGCAGTTTTATAAAGTAAATGAAAATCATGGGAAATTACCAATAACTGCTACTGTGTGACAACCTCATATGCTCTGAAAAAAGAGATGTTACATGATGCTGTGGAATTTCATGATATTGCGAGAGATCAACATTTGCCTGAGAGATGGGTAATGCATCAGACAACTGGAAGGAAATGGATTCACTAGCATTTTGCTGTGTTAACATTACTACACGCAGATACAACATGAATTCGAGGGAGTTTTCCCTTCATTTTTTAATGATGGAATTTTGCTTTTGTTGATTCCTATGGCTTGGTTATGTTGTGATCATTTCCCTCCTGGCAACTGCAGCACAATTTCAATAAAACACGAACTGTGGTGTAATTACAGAATATCTGTCTCTATCTGTGCTGCTGGTCTGCTGTATTGGCTGCAGTGCTGTAAAAGGCTGTGCAGCAAGCAGGCTCTGTGAGTATGGCTGGTCCACTGGCTCGCTAGCTACTCCTACTGGCTCTCATGGAGCTCCACAACTCTGGAAATGCTGGAGCACATCTGTGCTAAAGACCTCCAGAACAATATCAGAGGTACATTACCAGCCAAAAGTTTGGACAAATTTTCTCATTTAATGTTTTTCCTTTATTTTCATGACTATTTACATCATAGATTCTCACTGAAGGCATCAAAACTATGAATGAACACATATGGAATTATGTAGTAAACAAAACAGTTTAAATAACTCAAAACATGTTTTATATTTTAGACTCTTCAAAATAGCCACCCTTTGCTTTGATTATTGCTTTGCACACTCTGCATTCTCTCCATGAGCTTCATGAGGTAGCCACCTGAAATGGTTTTCCAACAGTCTTGAAGGAGTTCCCAGAGATGCTGAGCACTTGTTGGCCCTTTTGCCTTCACTCTGCGGTCCATCTCATCCCAAACCATCTCGATTGGGTTTAGGTCATGTGACTGTGGAGGCCTGGTCATCTGGCACAGCACTCATCACTCTCCTTCTTGGTCAAATAGCCCTTACACAGCCTGGGGGTGTGTTTGGGGTCATTGTCCTGTTGAAAAATAAATGATGGTCCAACTAAACAAAAACCGGATGGGATGGCATGTTGCTGCAGGATGCTGTGGTAACCGTGCTGGTTCAGTGTGCCTTCCATTTTGAATAAATCCCCAACAGTGTCCCCAGCAAAGCACCCCCACACCATCACACCTCCTCCTCCATGCTTCACGGTGGGAACCAAGCATGTAGAAACCATCTGTTCACCTTTTCTGCGTCACACAAAGACACGGCGGGTGGAACCAACCACTTGCTACAAGAACTCTGTGGCATTTATCTGGACTCCAACCTGAGCTTCTGTTCACTTGCGATTTCTGAGGCTGGTGACTTGGATGAATTATCCTCAGTATCAGAGGTGATGCTTCGTCTTCCTTTCCTGGGCGCTCCTCATGTGAGGAAGTTTCACTGTAGCATTTGATGGTTTTTGCGACTGCACTTGGGGACACATTCAAAGTTTTTGCAATTTTCCGGACTGACTGACCTTCAGTTCTTAAAGTTATGATGGACTGTTGTTTCTCTTCACTTAGTTGATGGTTCTTGCCATAATATGAATTCTAACAGTTGTCAAATAGGGCTGTCAGCTGTGTACCAACCTGATTTCAGCACAACACAACTGATGGTCCCAACCCCATTAAGAAGGTACGAAATTCCCCGAATCAACCCTGATAAGGCAAAAACCTGTGAAGTGGAAACCATTTCAGGTGTCCACCTCATGAAGCTCACTGAGAGAAGGCCAAGGGTTTGCAGCTGTCAACTAAGCAAAGAGTCGCTACTTTGAGGAATCTAAAATATAAAACATATTTAGAGTTACTTAACACTTTTTTCTTTGCTACATAACTTCATATATCTTGCTTCGTATATTTGATGTCATCAGAATGTATCTACAATGTAGAAAGTAGTAAAAATAAAGAAAAACATTGAATGAGAAGGTGTGTCCAAACTTTTGCCTGGCAGTGTACATTTAGTGATATCATAGCACATGAAAAATTGGAAACAAAACTTGCTGTTGTTTGTGTTTCTGGGTGCTGTAATTATTTCAGCCTGTGAGAGGTCGACGGATCCACTGCAAAATGGAGACTCTTTCACAATCAGTACAACACCAGTGTATTTTTCTGCTTACCGCAGATCCTACTTTTGTTTGCATTCCAGCTGCGACTTCTTAACAAAATCAGTGTGTATTTTTGTGTATTACTAGTGTAGTAGGCGGTTTTGAATACAGCCTTGGCCTGAGGTTATAACCCACAGTTCACAGTGATGTTAACACACTCTGAGCCGGGGAAACTTGAAAAACAAACCGAACTGAACTGAAAGGGCACTTGAAGTGCTCAGGCTTTGAAGCAGTGAAAAACACAGGTAAAAGATAAAAAGAAAAGATAAAAGACCAAAACCCACAACTGTACTTAATTATTTTGGCATCATCAAGGTAACGTGATATGCTACAAAGTGCTTTCCCACAACTTTTAATGTCATTTTGAGCTACTGCAGCCTTCTGCACCCATCAGGTGGCTTTAACTAAGTTCAAAGAGGTTCAGGTTTAGGGTGGGGCACTGGGATCAACCCTGTCTGTGAGTACACATGCATGCAACACTTCCCACCCAGCTGCTACAGTGCTTGTTGTCCTGATACTGACAGGAGAATGTCAGACTAATTCATCCATTTACATCTGTCAGTGTTTTCACTGACGGGTGATCTTACCGGCTGCCAGTTCAGCCTCAAAGGTCTGACGGGACACAAAATGGTAATCTCGCCCACTCAGCTCGCCCTCTCGACGGCTCCGCGTGGTGTCTGCAACACACACATACACACGCAAAGGTTAGTACACACAAACACATACAAAGCATGTGCTTCAGTGAGCATGTGTGTGTGTGTGTGTGTGTGTGTGTGTGTGTGTGTCTTACGAGGTACAGCTCCAGCAAACCGTTCAGGCTGGTTGTTGAGCAGTCTCTGCCGCAGCTCAGCCTGCCCGCAGCTGGTGGGACCAATAAGTGCGATCGGCCGCTTCCTGTTTGCTGGCTGGTGGTACAGAGCCATCTCCTCATAGGTGAGGATCTCATCATTATCAACGTCTAAACAAAGAGAAAGAAAGAGGCAAATTTAAAAAAAAGTTACAAGAGAATCTGTAAGAAGACGGGTTAGGAGAGAAACTCAAAATATCAAAGAGGACAGTAAAAACAGACATGTATGGAGAGGACATAATGTCAAACAGAGCAAATAATTTTTATCAATCAATAACTGATAATTCACTTTAAAATTGTGGGTTTGATTAAGTGGCAACTCCCAAAAAATTACAACAACACTAATATGGGTAAAATTCTATTTTTAAGAAAAAAAATGGCCCACATGAATAAACAATGACAAAACATGAAACATCCATTCATGCTTAATTCAGTCTTTGTCCTCACAGTTGGAGATCCATGACTCCATGTTCATGCATGTAATAATTGTTTTCCAGTCATACTGATGACTTTCAGTGAGACGCAGAAAGACAGGCATCAGGTCATACCGTCAATCCTGTGAGCGTTGTACAGCAGCTTCTTCCTCTTCCTCTTATTCTTCTTTGCACACCACAGCTTCCCTGCAAGCAGCAGACAATTGAAAACACTTCTCAGCAAAATGGCTGATTTACTGCACGTATCAGAACACATGTATTTGACCCAATCAATTATCTTGTTTTGTATGGGGAATCGGGGGGGTAAAGGGTGTGCTGTCAGAAAGCAAAGTGTAAACTGGACACCAACAAACACCCTCAGTTTAATAAAAGGTTTCCTGCGATCCCTCTGGACACCCAATTATCAAATTAATCATAATAAAAACTAAATACTGCACATTGTTTACACATAACCAACATACAGCCAGCAATAATCCAATTGTAACCTTAAACTAGTTATTCACAGTCATCAGGTTATGATTTTAAAAGAACTCACCAGACTTCTCCGGCTCCTTGTCTTCTTCTATGGTTTGTTTCATTGCTTCTCTCTGTTGCTGGAAGCTTTTGCCTGCAGGTAAAGAATGCAACACAAGTTCATACAGTGTAGTGCCACACTCGATCAATGTATGCAAATGCTTCAACACCAGGACAAAAAGCAAAGGCCATAGATGGATGGATGGATGGATGGATGGATGGATGGATGGATGGATGGATGGATGGATGGATGGAGGGAGGGAGGGACAGAGGGATGGATGGAGGGACGGACGGACGGACGGACAGACAGACAGACAGACAGACAGACAGACAGACAGACAGACAGACAGACAGACAGACA
>JAQNCA010000007.1:22367321-22379045 GCA_029783725.1 Acanthurus tractus
AGTACCTGGTACCAGTCCGGCTAGTGGCTGGTTATCCTCATCTCCGTCCCTGTAAGCCTGCCACCAGTTGGGGTCTGACTGACTGATAATGTGGAGAATATCGCCTTTCTGGAAAGACAGGCCCAGCTCTCTGCACGGCACATAGGGGTCATCTGATGGGTCGTAGTCGAAATGTGCCTTTACATGAATCTGATGCAAAGACGGGAGAAAGACAGAAGCAACATGAAGGAAGAGGGACAGATTTACAAGACTATACTGGAAATTGGAGTTTCCATTTGGATTTAATTTGTCAACACATTTTTTATCTATTCTTTAAAATTTTTTGCTCCAATTCAGAACTCACTACATTCTCTTTGATAGGAGGAGGTTTGCTCTGACTGCTGGGAATGAGCACGAAGGTCAGGAGGCCGTGCATGTCCGCCTGAAACAAAGAAACAAAGAGCTTACCCTCATCACCTGGACAGAGAGTGACTACTGAAATTTAGCTATTAACTTTTTGTCCTTATTCTGCTGTGCTACTAGTCATAGTAAAATTAAAGTATGAGTGACTGCTGCCTAACTGTGGGACTGGAGGTTGGAGGGAGATGCTGGATTTACATTTGGAAAGGTTATTTTTGGATACAATTATTATGAAATTATTATTATTATCAAATTATAGATGAAAATATATTAAAAAAATATGTATGTATGTGCGTGTTTGTGTACACGCACATACACACACGCACATCCACACACACACATACATAAATACACTTTTTTTCATATGTTTTCATATATAATTTCATAAATTAGATATTTTCATCACTGCATCAAAGTTGTGAAAATACTTACAAGAATATCAAAGACTTGGTTGACATCTTTCCCTCGGATCTCTATGCCATTTATTTCCAATATTTCATCTCCTTCAGATAGAAGTCCGCTCCGTTCAGCCGCTCCACCTCGAACAATTCGACTGATCACTACACTGTCCATTTCGTTACGAACTGTCGCCCCCTACAGAGCACATGCAGAAAGACACATGAACAAACAGGCACATGACCGTGTATTTACAGTGAAATGTTTAAAGTGCACTGGCCTCAGAAAAAGCTTGTGCTTTGCTGTGCATGAAAGCAATTCTGAGCTTTGGAATAAAATTATTCACTAAATAGTTGTGCATTTATTGTACACTTTCCATATTAGTTTGCTGAAATACAAATTCAAAGTATTCCACTTAATTCCTCTAATGGTTTAAAAGTGCATGAAGTGTGTTTGTGTCATTTTTATCTCTGTCACACACTCCTCATACAGTATGACTGTGTTTCAAGTGATGGAACAATTGGCTCAATTTTCCTTTAAAACCACAAGTTTTTCCAACAGCACTGGCATTCAGCTTCACTTGGTCCTGTGTCGTGTTAAGTGAAGACAAAGCCGTCCACATAACTGACAGGGCACCTTGTCGTCTGTGACCCCAGTTCCATTTTCTCTGACATTCTGAGTTGTTGTGTGTGTCTGAGGGTCACTTCTCTCCACCACTTATACAAACATTTCTGAATGAGAGAAATCATTTTTACTGAATTTACCTCAGAGTCACTCTGTACATTGTTTCTACATAGCTACATAGCATACATATAATAGGTGCTTTAATTCTGTAAAAAAGAAATGGTATTCAAATTATACTAGCAACTATTGTGTAGTGCTGGCTAAAGCTGGCTGGAAGATTAAAAAATTGAAAGCTTTGTTCATCAATTATTCCCATTTGATATAACAAATATATGATCTTTTCCCACTTATATGTTAAGCTGATTCCAGTTCACAACAGCAGAGACAGAGCTGCCATACATGGACACACAACAATTACACTGCCCTCAATGAACCTGTCCTGCCTGTGAGAAGAAACTGGAGCACCTGAAAAAAACCCTATATGAGTGACTACAGTGAACGGTTAAAGCAAGTGATACAAAGCTTAACAGAAAGGATGTTTGCCCTCCATATGAATGCACTTTTGCTTGAAGTGAGTGAGTGAGCGTTGGTCTTACCAGTGGGATGTCTTGGGCCTTCTCTATGCGAACGATCTTGACAGTCTCTCCTCCCCACTGGGTCAGTGTTTCTCCCTGGGTGGGCAGCGGCTCAGGCTGCATTTCCCTCTCTGCTATGCTGTCATGGGCGAGGAGCAATGACTGCGGAACACACACGCATACGCACATGCATGAATGCACACATGCACACACACAACTTAGCTATAGGATTGAAGCAGCGACAGTCACTACGGGTTTTTTTTTGTTTATTTGCTTATATAACTTTTGTGAGTGCATGTATGTTTGTGTGTCTACCTGGATGTGTGAGTCTGACAGCAGACTGTGGAGCTCCAGTCCCTCTTTGTTCTGACTTGGCTGGATAAGATTCCTGACCTGAAACCATGGCAACAATAGACATCATCAGTGTCATCCTGAGAAACATTACCATAGCTATGATATATTATCACTGAAGCAACTGCAGACTTTCCAAACATAAGACAATCATTTTGCAATGAATGATTACTTGCTTTTCTACCACTGCTGCACGCCCTGAGACCACATTCCTGCAAAATAATTAGACGTTTATCTAAGCTGTGCTCAGATTGCAACAAATTAAATTCACTCATTCTCAAATTAGGGGGGTAAATTTTGTTTATATAGCCAAAATCACAAATCATTTATTTGACTCAGGGTCTTACAATCTTCCCACCACTCCCTAAACTCAGACCCTGAGTTTAAAAGGGAGAGAAAGAAAGAGGTCTTCTAAATGAACCCTGTAACAGGAAAAAATGAAAGGAACCTTATTCCTTGTTTATTTCTAGTGAAGGAGTAATCCGGCCTGGGAGGTTGGTTGCTATCTCTGTCATGAACAGATAATGTAATAATGTGATAATATGACGTGGGCAACAAACAGCATCTCAACACTCTGAAGGAGCTGGGCCACAATATCATAATTAAACAAATAAACAAATAAAGATGTAATTAAATAAAATGAATACAGGGAGTTCAATCTGGATA
Organism: Acanthurus tractus; assembly: GCA_029783725.1. Lineage (NCBI taxonomy): Eukaryota > Metazoa > Chordata > Actinopteri > Acanthuriformes > Acanthuridae > Acanthurus > Acanthurus tractus. The sequence goes on from JAQNCA010000007.1 coordinate 22,370,333, forward strand.
GAAAAGCAAGCAAAGAAGAGAGTATCAAGAAGAAAGCAGCATCAATATGCTGTGACAACAATCCATTTGGCTGCTGAAAAGAAGCAGAGGATTCAAAATGTGTCAAAAAACATCAAGGCTTTAGGTTAAAGATCCCTTTCGATTAAAATCTGACCATCTCATCATGCCTATGTGCTCTCTTTTACATCCTCACAGGCAAATCCGGTGTCGACATTAGCAGTGCATGTCATGGCTGGGAACTCCCCCCTTAAACTTCTGTGCACCAATGACAGTCTCAAAAAGGCAGCCTCAGACTAAGGTTTCACAAGTCATGCACCTATGGAAGCAACCCTGTTGATGATGCAGAGAATGGGAGGTGAGACAGCATCAGAAGGCTGCTGGTTGCTGGAGGTGAGGACCTCAATAATAGTTTAGCACATACTTAATGAAACTAATAAAGGTGTGTGATGTTTAAGCAATTATTAGCCATAAATTGCTGCCAATTTTTTCTGAGAAAAAATGTCTAAATATAATTATGATTAACAGAGAGGACGTTTCAGCACTTAAACTAACGGCAGGAGTAGGTCTTTAAATAAGTTTTTTATCTTGTCATATAACAATTTGTGTTAAACAAGAAAAGAGCGTCTGTGATGATGGTCCATCATTTCAGGATGCATAGATTTGAAGTTTTTCTTTGTGCTATGTTATGGACTTGAACTATGGTAAGACATTATGAGTGCCGGAGTTGTGACTGTTTTAATATTTATCACTTCTTCTCCACTCCATTAACGATAACAAAGGAACATGTTTCTGGGGGTTCAGTATGGACCAAAGCTGTTCTGCGTTAAAGCCAAATACAGGGCAAGGGGCGGAGACACCAGCTTGAAGCAGAAATAATGTGCTGCTCTTTAATGAGAGCCCACTGAAATGAGCCATGAACACCTCTAACAGCTAGCCAACTCAACTCTGTGGCAGAAAAATAATTGCAGTGCTGATCAAACTAGCACTGTGGTTGTTGTCTTAACTGGTTGTCATCGACCTGGTCTCATCTAGCAGCCATCCATAAAGTAATCCAACTCTCCAGAGTTACATTTTATACTTTGTTTTACGAATAAGTTGAAGATTTGAGTTTAGAGTTTGAGCTAAAACTGGCTTTGGTATCATACAAGAAACAGTCTGTTGTTCCAAAATATCACAGAATGGCAGTTGGCTGACGGGAATGCATGTATGTTTGTATATGGAAACTGTGTGTGTATGAACAGGCGCACAGTGTAAGCACCAGTGTTTAGGCTCTAATTAATACAGAACAGTGCTGCTCTGTCTCCGGCCTCGTTATCACCACTAACTGACCTCGGCTGTCACTGTGTGTGTGCTGTATGCGTGATTGTGCCTGTGTGTGTGTCCGTGTTTGACTGTTCGAGCCTCTAGCCAGAATGACATGATGCACATTTGTATGAAAAGAAACAAATTTGGACAAGCACGTTTTACCTCCATGGCCAGTGGAAGTGCCTGATGTGTGTGTGGGTATGGAGGAGAGGGTCGGTGCATGCTGGTGGCAACTGCATTATGGATCTTCAGCGCTGACTGGAAATCAGACTAAAGGAGACAAAAAGGACACAAGAACACACGTTTTAATGTATTTCTTTCAATTCTCTACATCCAAATGTACATTGTATTGCAGCTCATCTTTTAATCATTTGTAGCTCTTGGAAAAAAACAAAACAGAAGAGCTGGGTTTTCAAGATGAGCACTGAAAGCCAACCAACCATGACCGAACAAAGAAATGCTTTCGCCTCACTGCTAATCAAACTGAAACTGTCAATTCAACAGACAAAACAAAATGATTGATGAAAAAAGTCATGGTTAAACTAAGACTGTCAACTCTCTTGGAAAACATGCACAGCTTCCATCAGAACTGACCAAGTTGTGTTGCCTCAAATGCAGCTTTAAGATCGCAATAAGACGCAGATCTGCATGTGAGGTCACGGATCAATGTGACTGTAATTCAGACAGCTGAATCTGAAAATGTTCACTCAGCCAGTGAGATGATGAAATATGACAATGAAGGCTGATCTGACAAAGAGCACAATTATGCTATTGTTGTTACAAAGTATGAGCCATCTTTAATCTACGAGAGATAGAAGCTAACATGTGTGAGATTGGCCAAAGCAGTGCACTGCCTCATGATGGTGCATAGACTGACTGAAAACCTTCTGTTCTGTCCCCACCTGCCCTACATGATCACTTACACTGTTTTTCAGCTCAACACATAATTAAGGAGTTTTTTGTGTATTTGTTGTCAGACGACCTAACAAGCATAATGAACAGTATTTGATCTAAGCTCATAAATGCTACATGTTGACCAAAAAGACTCTAATTCACAAAGCTGCCGGCAAAAACCTGCTGAAATACAGGTCTGCAACTCCAGCTGTACTCTGTCCAAATTAAATGTAGGCCTGTTTATTCAGGCTCGATTATCATAATAGCTGCCAATTGGTGTTTGGGCAGTCAAATAACTAGCTGACTAAAAGTTGCAGCTCTACTAAAATTACTTTTAAAAAGAATGTCCACCAAGACAGTTACAGGTGACACAAAGGTGACTGCACAATAACCTGGGAGGCCTTCTAAATAAGCTGTTTTTGGAAAAATGTTGGTGTAAAGACAGAAGGCCAAAAAAGAGCATTTAAATGAACTGCATTCATAAGGACGTGATCTAAGTCAAACAAAACTTTTACCATCATGATTGCTAGTAAAAGCCTTCGGGAGAGTTCCAGTAAACAACATCAGAACTGCTAGAAAAATATCATATTTGCAATATTCCCCATTAACTGTGCCCGACAAAAACAAAGGGTGGTGAGTGGGGGTGGGTGGTGGCTGGTCGGAGTTTTACTTGACATATAAAATCTTGACGATGTCTCTGCAAGGGGCGTTTAAGGCTTTCTGACCCCGACAAATTGCATTAGGTTACAAGAGAAGCTTGAATTACTATTTTTATGAAAAATCTGTTCTCTGTAGATTTAAGTCCCAAAATCTTTAAATTGTGTACCTGTGCCCTCCAGCCTTCTTTTTCCATACCAAACCTTCCATCGCTACTTGAGGAATCTTTTTGAGGCCTCTGTTGTCACGGATGCTCCAGCTCAGACAGCGTTGATGACACTGCTTCATCTTTGTAAATCCCTTCTACCTCGAAGGCCAGAAAGTCTCTAAATACCACGGTTACACACAGACTACGGCTCCGCCATCTAATTCCTTTTTTATTACCTTGTTTAGTAGTGCAAGAACCAGCTCGATGTCATTCTGACTCTGCTGGTCAGACAGGCAACCGCGGACCTGCTTCAGCGACAGCAGCAACTCCTCCAACTCTGCAAGACAAACAAGTGCATTCACATGAACCAACCAGACTTCTGCATACAGACCTTAAAATAAAAACAAGAGAGATTTACTTCACTATCAGATGGGGGCAAAAGTCATCCAGCATGTCCACACATCACACCAATGTTGAGTCAAACACTAACAACTCATTTCCGAGTCAAGACTTTGCTCTACACTGTGTGTTCTTGTGTTTGTGTGTGTGTGTGTCAACATTGCCACCCCTAACAAAGTTTTAATTAAGTCACCCTCAGGAGCCTCTCATGTCCTTCTCTCCCTCCCTGAGGAATTTCCTCCCTGATGGCAGGCATGTCTTTCTTGCATTCCTTTCTTTTCCAGTCAGCTTTCTCCCTCTCCCTCTCCCTTTTTTAATATTATCCTGCCTTTCTTTTTTCCTTTTCTTCATCCCTATTTGTTTCTAAAATTCAAAGGATCTTTCAAGTTTTTAACATCCCTCTCACCTCTACCTCTTTATCCTTTCCTTTCCCACAGGGGCATCTCTACAGTTCTAGGATCTGTAGTCCTGAATGTGTGTCATTATTTGTGTGTGTGTCTGGGTCTGTGTTTGTGTTTTACCCAGCAGTGTGTGTGTGTGCTGGCTGCCGAGCGCTGGCTGCTGCGATGTGTATGTGTCTTGCACAAATGTGGGGTTGTCGATGCCGATGTGGGGATGCTGGGAGAGCTTCCTGAGTCTGAGCGAGGCGTTCAGGTCCAGCTGCCGACCCTCCTCCTCTCTACGACGCCGAAGGTCCTCCTGACAAACATTAGGACAAATAAAAGCATCACAGATATTGTTTTATGTGATATGATTTTATAAATAAAAGGCGTCAATTTACTCCACCATCCAGCCTCTTTTCTTTGATGCACTATTAACATAAGTTCAAATTCTGCCACAAAGTCAAAAGTCTGTTGATCTATAACAAAGATCAATCAGTTTTTAAACTGTTGAGTATAACTTAAGTGAACTAATTTCTTTATGAAAATTAGTAGTTCCAACCTTTCTAATTTAAAAACAAGCTAACTCTGGATATGCTCTTGTCGACATTTGATGGGTTTAATGATTTGCCTTTCAGTCAGTGATAAATAAAGTATCTAGGTCTTTTATATAAAGAAGAGGTCTAAGATCGTTTGGGGGAAGAACATGATCATTTGTACAGTTTGAAAAAACAAGGACTGGACTGTGTGCTTTTGCTGTTCTTAAAGACAAACATAGTAACAGAGCAGAGGTCTTTTGTACATTTAAGATCTAGGATACGTATCCAGGAAACAGCCATCTGACTGGTTATAGATGTAACTCACACTTAAATTGGTTTAAGTTAAAGAAATTTCATAACTAAAATGTGAAGTAACATGTGGCTTAGCACAACTCAGTGCTACAGGAAACACAAATCCATGCAGCATAATATGACTCACTGTAGTCAAAAGTGTTGATGAAAAAGTCCCAATGGTAAATGTCACAGAGCAGTCAAGACGGGCCAAATTTTAACTAGACACTTTTGGGGCAGTTATTTCTAATAATAAAATATTATAATATAATATTTTAAAAACATAAAACCTAAACCATATAAACCAAAGTGATCTCAAAAGAACAATATTCTCTGCTCAAATTTAGTGCAGCGGCAGGGTAAAATACTTTTAGTACAAAACGAAAATTTAAAAAAAGTATTTGAACTCTAATTTTTTCTGTGTCTACTCTCTTTCTCTCCTGATAAATAAAAAGGTGAATGTATATGTACACGTACGTGGTGCTGTCGTATCCTCTCCAGCTGTGCAGATCTTCGTAGTGGTAGCGTTCGACTTCCCAGCTCTCCTGGACAGTCGACAGCCATTTCCCGGTGCTGCTGCCCTCCCCTGAGCTCTTCATCTCCTCCTCCTCCCTCCCCAGCAACATGGCCGTTTAAATGGGAGGTTGTCATCCCTCACACGCACCAAGAGACTAATGTGAGTGAGTTTGTGTGACTTCCAGAGATGTAGGTATGTATCTCTATCTATGAGTGAAGTCTAGGAGGGCAGTTCAATAAACAGGGCGGCCATGACACCTTCACCTGCGGAGAAGGCAGAAAAAAGGTGTCATTCATCAAATATGCCCGGTGACAATCAGCATCCCTACATTCCTCCAACACGGATTACAAGACATGCAATGTAACATTTTATGTGAGGGCATCAGTCATATCTACACAAATTTCATTATCAGCCCCAGAGCTCAAGGCCAGTGACAATATTTGTTTACCTAACTGTCTATTTACAACCGAGCGTCTGGAATGACAGGTTTGATAAGTGTCCAGTCTGCCACAACAAACACTGTTTGCGTGAAGAAGTGACTTTAGCATGTCATGCTGGTGAATGTTGTAGTGTTCCCACATTTTGGAAATGAAATTGGTGAGCAGATCGTTGTTATTGTAACAAGGAATAATGAAAAATGAAAAAGTTGGTACAGCCAGCAGAAAGAAGGCTTTTTTCTAACAGCAGATGTTTGACTTAACACACTGGGAGAGCACAGGTGTTACTAATACCATTAACAAAAGGCTGCACAAGTAATCAAAATTTTATCAAAATCACAAAGTAGACAACTCCCATTTAATTTGCAGAGGGCGCAATATTCACTCAAGGACTCATTGTGCTGCTGCAGGGTTGTCCCAGCCTACACATTTTATTTCTTGAGCAAATATCTTTGTTTGGTACAGATTCCTGCAAAATTAACACAATCATCACTTGAATACATTTTTTTGATGAAAATTAAAGCAATTGATTGCAAATTATATCACAAATGCAATCTCAGTCTAAATAATCGCAATGACATATTTTTTTCAAAATCATAAAGGCATAATTAACAATGTCTCCAACTCGTTCAAGTGTCGCAGTAAGCCAAGACAATGTGACATTAACAACACAAGGACCCCAGAAACTATTTTCATACTTGCAGTGCACCTGTACTTCTCCCTGTGTCATAAAAAGAGACTATATTACTCTTGAAAATTCATTTTCAAAACCAGTTCAAGTATTTCTGAATAATATTAAATACTTACAGCTAAATGATCGACAACCAAAGGTAAAGTCATCTTTATTGAGAGTTTAACAGTAAAATAATCTTGTTTAGGATTGTGTGGGCACGGTTTGATCAAATTTGATTGACACAGCTTAGGAAATATAAAGTACCCTCACATGGGTGTTATCACATGATTATTAAAAATATTGCTCAACTCAGTTTGTTGCTCACAAGTCACTCACATCACTTTTTTTCAAACCAATTTGAACTTGTGAGAGGAGAATAGAGAAAAGCCCAAACACGGAAAAGTTCTAATGTAAAAAAACCCCCAACAGTTCTAACTTTGGCTGAAAGGTTTGTATCCACGAGGAGCCCAACATCATACACAGAAACCAAGGTACAGATGGTAGTGTTTCAGGGCCTTCAATTCCAGCACATGACCATTTTGATAATTGTTCTGCTGTCAGTTATGCCCCGCCCACAGAGGCTATTTTACTTATTTCAGTAAATTGGACTTGAAGATGACCAAAACTACTCAAAATAATGTCCCAGTTACAATAAATTAATCAGAATTGTCTTTTATTGGCTGCCAAACCAGTGGATTGACTGCCAGCTTATAATACCTTGTTTGCTAGTTTAGCTCAGGTTTACTTGCTGGTTTACAAACCGACTGCATGACCGTCTGTTTACTGACTACTGGTTAACAGCCTGACCTAGTTGTTGTACTAAATGAGCATGTGGTTTACTGGCTGAGTATTTTTCTGCATACTGACTGCAGGACTAGTTGAATGTCATGACACAATTTATGGTGCCGTCACTTTCTCTGTCTTGGCCATTTCTGCCCCTCCCTCTCCTCCTTCAACTTTTTCTTAAGTAGTTCACAGGCAAAAAACGTCATCGCAACTCCCCACTTTTCGCATATTACCATGACAACGGCTTTGTCAGCAGTTGGGTGGTCCCTCTGCCACAAACACACACATACGTACACCCACTAGAGAAACAGAGCACTATGTGGGAAGTTGGTGGCAGGGAAGAGTGGATGCATAACAAAATAGAGGGAGGGACAAGAGAGGTCAAGCAGGACAGAAATTTATGGAGAGAAAGAAAGAGAGAGAAAAAAGAGATACAGAGTGAGGCAAAGACAGAGAGAGGGAGAGAGGGAGGAGGTAAAAATAAACAGGTGAGAGATTGGACGGGTGCCTTATCTTTCAGTGCCACAATGACAACAGCATGTTTGATATGCTATCTCTTACCAGCAGGACTACACACACGCGCGCACACGCACCCGCACCCGCACCCGCACCCACACACACACACACACACACACACACAAACACACACACACACACACACACACAGCAGAGGTCCCATGATGCAGCGGTGAGGAATGTCAGGCATTGGGAACAAAATTCCATTGTCGGGGGAGGGGAGAGTGTGTGTATGTGTGAGTGTCAGTGACCGAAACACACTACGTTTACATTCTCAGTGTATTTGCATTGATCCCCTCAAAGCCTTGACATGGGAAGGACAGAGCAATGTACCTTAAAAAATAGTAGATTTATTAAAAATGGGAGTAAAACAGGAATTCACAGTCCCTTAAATATTTCTGCTGGTACTAATTAAGATAAGAGAGATCCTTTTCTCTCTTAATTGAACAACTGCATCCACATTGTGTTGACTCCTCTACAGTAAGTTCACATGAGGCTGAAACTACATATCATATGACACATGTGACCTTCAGACACAGATTTCAAACATTTCCAGAAGGCCTGTGAAACTTTTACTATTTATTGTTCTACAGGGTTTATAAAACGACATTACTTAATTACCCTGTTGATGTGTGGCTGAATCACTCAGTATCGGTGTTGACAAAAGTCAAGTCTATCTGACTGGAGCATTGCTACAAAGTGTTTGCCATTGTTAGACAAGTCAGACAAAATAAATAGAGCTTACACATTTGGTGTAAAATTATCCCATTTTTGACATCTGACACATTCATTCTTTCCTTCCTTAACATACTGTAAACAATAACAAAAGTCCTCTTAACAAAAAGCTTGTAATGTCCTTGTCTTCTGGTGCTTAAACATTCTCTACAGGCTTCAGGTCTGTCAGATATATATGTGTGTGTATATATATATATTTTATATATACATATGTAAATGTGTGTGTTTGTGTGTCTACCCCACCAGGAGACAATAATGTAATCACTTGACATATTTCATTAACAATCTTACTGATCTCGTTTATTCATTTCATTTATTCACGTGTCATATAGTTTCTCTAATTATCTAAATTATTTATCAAAAAACACATCTACAAGGCAAAAAGCTAAGTTAAAGTTAACTGAGGTTAACTGACATCTTCACTTGTGGTTCGGAA
>JAQNCA010000007.1:22379145-22394254 GCA_029783725.1 Acanthurus tractus
TAACACGAGGACCCCCCTCCCCCCCCCCAAAGCTATGATCTAACACAAAGACTCCCCCTCACACAGACATTTATACACACACATCAAACACAACACCATCTGTTGCCACAGCTTACCCCCTGGTGTGCATGTATGAATGTGCGTATGCATGTGCGTCTTGCTGAGGCAATAGTGCAAAGCAGAACTATGGAAAACAAAAGGCCTTTCAAATAAAGGGTTGGGAATGCTGCAAAAGCTATAGCAATTCAGCTTCACTCCTTCGAGCTACACGCTGTTGGTCTGTTTTCTGGCTGGCTTGTATTTCCTGTCTGCTACAAAAAAATTTGTGCTTGAGCTTCCATCGGCAGAAATTCTTCTGTCCTTACATTTGGGTTGAGGTGATACAATTATTTATTAAAACTGATAACTAAAAATTTAAAATGTAAATCTAAGTATTGATATGTGTATGAAATTCAAAATGTTGGGCAATGCTGTTTAAAAATTGCTGCCACTGGTTTTCGAAAGTTGGCCTGAAGCAGTGGACTGGAAAGAAACAATTTTAAAATTTAAATAAATATTAAGGCACAACCCCTTGTTCACTCGATAGTATGGGCTCAAATACAGGATGTCATTTGCTGCAATTTAACCTTGAACTAGCATCCTGATGCTGCCCATTACCAACCCAAAATTCACCCAGCTATGCAACCTGTCGATGAGCAATTGGGATCAAATTGATTTTCCTCAAGAAACAAAAGCTCAGAGCCGTTTTCTGCCCCAATAACTATTTGCATAAAACTGATGTTATGGGCCAAATATCAACGCCATGGTTTTGGCACTGGGCTTCAGTACCTCTGAATATTCTGTATCAGCAATGCTATGTTCACAAGCCTCGATGCATTCTAGCCTTTACATTCTAGCTGTCTCCAGATTGACAGGGGAGTGGCAAACCAAATTCAGATCACACTGCAAAATGAAGAAGAGCTGACCAAATATAAACAAAGATTCCCATACTGCTATTTACTACTATCTCCCTTTTCAAAAACAGATGTTAGTACAAAGCCATTATACAAGATTGTCTGTGACTGGCTGACAACCATAGTGCTTTTTCCTTGAAAACTGAGGAGCCAAAACCAAGCAATATGTCACCATCAACAGAAGCAGTCCAGATCAGTACAGTGCATTCTCATTGCTGAAGCTTTGTTTCTGTCTTATGGGAAAAATTGAATACCATAGCACTTTTCTCCGTGTTCTCTGGTTTTGCAGCTTTTCTGTTTCTCTACTGCACAAACAGCCGAGTTTGATGAGAAGCTCACCCCTCCAGTGCTGGATTACTTCTTAAACATTATGCATAGTACAAGATGCAGTGTCGCTGCAACTCTTGAAACACAGCAAACACTATGTGACACAAAGAGTGAGTAAAGCAGTAAGCCTGTGTGAGTGTACTGATTGTCATTGGGAGCAGAAGCAGAACTGCCTCTTATCTTGTGTTTAACAGTACACACTAAAACACACACACACACACACACACACACACACACACACACACACACACACACACACACACACACACACACACACACATTCTTTAAAAGGGCTGTACCACCCTGTACCAGACAATGAGAAGGGAAAGAGGGAGAATACAGACATAAGCTGCATTTCTACTAGAAATCTTTTAAGTAATTTAGATTTTCATGAATTAGAAAAGGATATCGAGGATAACAGATTTTATACAACTGACATACAAATGCAGAAGCTTTCAACTACTGTTTTAATTATGAATTAATTAACATTTGAGGAATCAACATTCCTCCATCACATTCTTTAGAAGTATCAAGGAATATGCTGTGATGTGGCTATGCGCCTAGTTGAAGAAGGTTAAAATTATACTTTTTTTTCTTTTGAATTGTAGAATAGCATTGGAAGCATTTTTTATTTTAAAAAACATTGTAACTGTAAAGTCAGGCATAGCAGCCATTTGAGAGGATGCGACCAGTGAACAAACGTCCAACAAACACACTGTAGTTCATTCACAGTGACTCGCCACAGCCAGGAAGGACTCAACACCATATCCAAGCTGGACGGCACTGGCCAAATGACAGTTTCATCTCATATATAAATCCACTCCATTTACTCCTTTTGATTATCAGCAGCCCAACTTTGTGTCCCAGTCAGGTCAGAGATCTAGAGTGAGAATGAGAGTGAGAGAGTGAGCAAGAGAGCATTCCAGAGAACAGAGGACTTCTGTACTTAGCTGGCCTGTGGTCCGATGTGCCTGTCCTCACCTCTCTGCCTCAGCAGCTCACTGAGTGTACGGGTGTGTCAGTAAAAGCAGCTCTAACCAGGTATCCACAGTAATGTAACTCTTAGCTGGCAGTAGGGCCTAGCTTAAAGTCAATACACCATGATGAACAAATACTGTCCTTTACTGCTCCTATACTGTCCTGTGCCAATGTTGATGATGAACAACATGCACCTGCAGCCAAGCTGAACAACACTAACCAGGTGACAGCATCTAGGCTCACATCTTGTGGCACAGCCTATATTAGATTACGCATATTTGGAGCCCTGCTTGTATCTGACAATCATTCTGTCTGTAATGTCTGAAACCGAACTGAGACCAATGCAGTTTTAAGTTGAGGCACTGAGTTTGTGTCACCCACATGTAACTGTTGTTTCTATTGTTGTTACATTTTCCCTGAAGGACGCCTAAATCCGATCCTAACCCTAACATAATTTTAAAATATTTGTTCAAACGCTGTTTGACCTGACAGGTACTGTCAGACGCGTGCTGGTTATCCACCCTCTAACCTTAAGGTAAGGTGGGTTCAGTTGGCTAGGTAAGTATTTCTCGAGAACTGAATAGCCATCATTTTGCAAGTGCACAAAAAGCAATAAGAAATATCAAACAGGAACTTATGTAAGGCTAAAGTCCAAACCTGTAAGTTTCTTGTCGACAGACACAATTTCTGCCACAAGGCAATACCTGAAACACGGCGTACCTTTTTTATGTTAAACTCTATACGGATACAGTCCTTATGCTTCAGTCCTCATAAAGAGGCAACATAAAAACACAGATAATGGAGACTTTTCCTGTAGCACACGAATGGAGCATGGCACAGTAATGTTATTATAGCAGCTTCTTGCAATAACTTTCGAGGATATATATATTTCAGATTACATCACTTTATCATCGTCATCAACTAAGTTTAAACTTACCAGAGACCTGAAACTTGTGTCTAAAGCTATTACCCAGAAACCAAATTTTATTTTGCGGAACACAAAAGAAGTCAACATGAGCCAAATCTGATGAAATGGGGGGACGAGGTCACGTCTTGTCATTGCAGACAAGAAACTTGCACATATCCAATGCATTCTCAGAATATATGTTGTTTTTTTTTTTATAAATACAGTTAGCTATTGCATCACAGTTTAGGTCCTCCTCACAAAATATTCTCCTCAAACACCTCAGAACATCACAGCAGTATTTGCTATCAAGAGCTTGACCCTTGGGAAAAATACACAGTGATCAATGAATGCCAAAGAAAACCACTAGCACAAATTTAGTTGTAATCCTGACATGGCATGGCTTCTTCAGACTTTGAAAATGAAGGCTCTTCTACAGCAAAGACAGCTGTGCAGTCTCTGGTCTGTAGCCACGACTCTTATTACTGGTAATGCTCGTTCACATATAGTATCATAAATGGGCGTAATTCAGATGCTGATGATGATCAAGTGATAAAACTTGGAATTCTGACATACAAAAGTTATTGCTTGCACCTGTACATGGACAAACTGTGCAGCAAGTTTGACGAGTGACAAGCCCAGGTTTTACTGGGATTTTCTTGGACAGTAGCAATCATATTTATACATCTACAGCCTGTAAAGACATATATTAAACTTCAAAAGAAATGTATGCCTCTACATGAATTCTGCCAGCCACAAATTTTGGAATGAATTCAACAAAACAATGTAAAAAAAAAGGTTTATAAGATTTTACGCTGTCACATTTGTGTTCCTCAAGACAAGTCATTAAGGGTGTTTTTTCAACCTAAACTTTCACTCATTGTTTGCTCTTTAAATCCAGTGGATTATAAGGAATCATCTAAAACACAAATAAACTTTGTAAATACTATTGGTTGGATGTATGACTTGATCCTTTAAGTCTGCTGGGTATTACATGTCTTCTCCACTAGTTAGCACCATATTCCACACTTAATGTGAAATGGACAATACAGTGCCACACACTTTGTACATTTGTATTTCTACTCCTATCAGTGTGTAGTAGCTGTGCTGACTCACAGCATTATGAGATGTGGTAGTTTCACTCCTACATTCCTGCTCTCACCTTACTCTAACAGGACAGGATTGTGAAGCATATGAGTCAGTGGGTCTATGCATAGCTGGTTTTAATGTGTGCCCTGGGCTGATCACAAGTAGAAAGCTCTAGGTACAGTGTGAACGCACCTAATGCATTCACACTGTACCTCAAAATATGAACCTTTGCAATCCAATAACTTAAACCACATTTGGAGGTGGTTTGACTGCATATGGTGCACTTTCTTTTAAAGGTGTGGGCACAAATGTGGTTTGTTTACTTAACAAACATCTGCTGTTGGTGAAAAACATGCTGTGTACTCCCTTTACAATTGTGCAATTTTTAGAGTTGTTGATGACTAGAAACTTAATAAACTTGGAAAATGACGTCAGCAAAAACTTTATCGTTCATGCCTTCTTGTAGTCTGTGATATGCAATAATAAGGTGTTCCTACCTTGCAAAAAAATTTACCTGTTGTGAGGTCTGGTCATGGAAGACCACTACCGTCTAAAAATACATCTTACCTACCAACATTTACTCGCAGCCTGAACAGTGTTAACAAATCGTAACCTTTCAGCAAAATTTGTGAAAGAGAAATATATATATATATATATATATATATATATATATATATATATTAGGCTGTTTCTTTCTTTGTGCAAAACAAACAAAAAACAAAAACATCTCAGCACTGTTACTACTGTTGTTCTGCTGGCTAAAGACAACAACGCATTTGATGCACCTCGAAAGGTTGGTGTTTTTTTTGCATACAGAGTGGAAAAGTGGCCACTTGAGACGCCTGTGAGGACCCACTGCTATGCCAGGTGAGGATGCAAATACTTACAGCTGTAGACTTCTGATTGGATCATCCAAAATGCATGTTTGTACCAGACCTAAACCACATAAGTGACACTGAGATACCAAAGATTACTCTTTGTCTCAAGCCTAAGGGCACTCTAAAGCTGTTTGTTAAAAGAGAGGAGAGTGCGAGCTTGCCCTAAACAGGCCACACAACCTGGTTGCATGAGCAGCTAAACCCTTGCAATGTGTCAGAAAACCTGCTAAAGTGGCATAGTGTTATCAAATTTGCACTCACAGTCTCTGGCATACATCATGACATTGCAAAGGGAGAATCTTTCAATAACAACAGACGACTAGAGTGTCAGTGTTGTTCAGGACAGCACATCATGTCTGATAATATATTGATTACACAGCATGTTAAACAGCATACCATTCTCCTCCTCTGTCATTACCTCTCTGTGTCTGCATTTTCACAAACGTATACTCCTTGTTTGCATTAGTGAGAAGATATGCTATTCACATTTCTGATTAATCTCGGGAATTAAAATAAGATAAAGACGGATAAAACATAAATAACAGAACACTGTGATACACAACATACTCTTGCCATTAATACTGCCCTCAGGAATTTAAGGTTAGTGCAGCATATTAAGCTCTCCTTCATTTCTCTAATTGAGATAAGACAAAAGCAACCGATATATTGGTGAATTAATAACTATCAAGTTCCGACTGACGCACCACTTTGTCTCAGTGTGCGTATGTCCTGATAAACACAGAGAATACATCTCCTTACATTTTTAATTTGAGTTAGGCGTCTGGTGTTATTGACATTGACTTTATAGAAAAAGCAGGAGCTGATTCTTTTTTTTTTTTTTTTACCAAAACCAGCATCATAAGGACGTACGTTTATAGCAAAGTAACTGAAGTGGAAGTATAATCATCTTTTGCGAAAGGTACGATTTTAATATTGTAACCTTTAGTCTATGTTACGACATCGAAGAACACGATGACAAAATGTGAAGTAAGTTGAACACAATTCTTTGTTGTAAGTGTCAACATCCTTCACTGTAGCCTTATGGAACTAACGTTTAAGTTAGAGGATCTTTCTCTATGTGACAGGGCGGAGTGTCAGTTTGCTAGCTAGTAACGTAAGCTATAATAAATGACTGTTTTGGTTAGCCAGTTCCACTATCAAAGTAACCCAAAAGTAGCTGAGCTATAAGCTAATTAGCTCAACAACGTCATTTTCAGAGAGAATTAAGTACCTCTAGTTGGTGTAAATTTTCTCACAAGTTTGGCGAGAAGCCATCAACAAAAAAGCTTTATAAACACACCAAGTTTGGGTTAGTTCTGCCTAACGTTATCAAGCTTACGTTAGCAGCTAACAGCTAGCTTGCTCCTTCCTGCAGCACCTGTTGATAACAAAGCCGATTCAGACCAGACCGAAAACACTGAAATACTCACTCTATTTCGAAATCATCCACGTATTCCTGTAGCTTTTTAATCCAATTGGAAACTCGTAGTTAGGTGATAGCTTTAATCCAACCGGTCGTATTTCGACTTTTATTGTACAAATTCAGTTTCACTCTAACTGACTTGCTTCTCGTTTGTCGGACTCTGCGGTGTAGGGCTCCCTCTCTCCACCTCCTCCCCTCAGACTGTCATTTCCAACTCCAGACAGGGGGGAGGAGACAACATGCCAACTAGATAAAACAATGGTGCTGATTGGACACAGCGATAAGAGGAATCTAGTCTGATCCAATCAAACACGTTGCTACATCCGTGGAATGTGGCACGTGAAAATTACGGCGGTATTGTTACTATTAATGAATTTATTAAAGAAGCTAAAATTAACCACAAACTTGAGCAGGACTCGTTAAAAGTATCAGAAAATGTAAGGATCTTTTTTTCCTAAAATTATTTGGTAACTTTTATCAAAGCTTGTTGATAAGCTAATTTGAAACGTGTCTTTGAACTTTGAAGAGATATTTATTACCAGTATTTTTTAGAACTTTTTACTTTTATTTATTTTGTGTATTGCATCCTACTCCCTTTAATTACTAATATGAGTTGCTCAAAGAACATCTCAAATAACTGCTTACAACTCCTGGGTTTCTAGCTCTGCACATTTTGCATCATTGATTTTTCCCATGAATGAAACTAGCACAATTGATTTAGTCTATATTTTTTGTCATTACATCACAATTAATTATAAAAAAAAAACTTTCTCACACAGAATTACAGAATAATCAGGATTATTTTTATTAATTCAGCTTCAGTTTCAATAATATCATTACAGAAAAAACATCCTCTTCCTTATATTTATACAGTAGTAGTAGAATGCTGTGTCATTGCTTCATTACAAGTGCTGGTCATAGTTTATAGTGTGTGCGGTGTGACACTGAGTTCAGTCCAGTGTTACGAATCACTCAGTACAAAGGCAGTTTAACAATAACCTGCTTCTTCTTACTCAAATGAATCTATCTGGGTTTGATTGGTCCTCCTTGGGCAGGTGCCAGACATACTCTGGTGCTGCGTTCATGTCATGATGGATTTGCCGTAAATATGAGGTGTCTAAAACATAAACATATTAGATATTTTAATTAAAATTTTTATAGCTAAATTTGGACATGGGACTTCCGCTGAATGATCAATTGCCTTTAAACTGCTGCTAGCAAGTCACCCTGTTGTTTCAGTTTTTTAAACATGACAAAAAAGTTCAGCATCAGTCACTTATACATGGTTGATTTGAGGTAACTTGGAGGTTTCTAAATTCTGAGCCAGAGATTAAATGAGAAGACAATGCTGTTTACCAAAGCCTGGACTTTGAAAACTTTTATGCACCAAAAATTGCATCCAGAACTTCCAAACATAGTTTTAATCAGATCAGAGACCCCGCCAAGGTGCTGCACCCTGGTCTCCTGCCTGGAAAAAACCCTGCCCAAAGAGGAAAACACGCCCCCCTATATGGGCATGCAAGTGTTGAAAAGGTGGTAAGGAAATAAAGGAAAAAGAAAGGAGAAGAGAGAGAAATGAGGGGTGGGGTAGAGGAAGACAGTGTCAGCCTATCAGGGGAATGGTCAAAGCTCAAAAATTCTGACTAGTGCTGCATACAGGTCACTGAGGAAAGACAGTGGACAAAACCTTTTGATCTGAAAGTTAACACTTCATTTCTTTGGTTGTAACTGAAGTGTGAAGATCATATAGAATAATAAATATCTACAAAAAAATGTAAACTATGTCATCTGGCACCCTAAATATCTATCATTTAAAATAAGCAAGAGAGTTTGTACCAGTTATTCTAATAAGACCTGAATGCAGCATTAGACCTTTGACCATGTGGGTACCTTTAGCACTAATTACACTGATAGGAAGAATCATAAGGACTAGAGGAGTTAAGGTATGGTGTAGTGAATGCATGGGGCTCACAGACTGCATATAATGCATTCCAATGGTCCTTGATAATTAGTAAACATTTTAAGTTTAGTGTTCAATCTGCAGGATATAGCAACCAAACAGCCTAACTTAGTAAAGCTAATAGTAAACTAAGCTTTTTCAGTGGGCTACATATCAAACAAGGTTTTTCTGTTTCTCAGTGTTGCTCGAACTACATACAGTACATTGAGAGAAAAGCAGTCAAACGATGTAGTTTGTTTACAGCCTTGAAACTGTGTTGATTCTTTTGACTTTAACAAGCACCTTAACACTGTCATGGTAGAAATACACCAGTTGTGTAGTTTACGAGCACCTGAACTTTTGACCCTGCTTTCAAGTGATATTGAATTGGAGTCTTCTCTGAGTTGGTTACACAGTATCACAACTCACTCAAACAACTCTTTCGGCCATGTTTGTTGGTTAAAAAAAAATGGAGGCGCATGATTGGCCAGAGAAGTCAGACAATAGGTATTGTCATTAAATTGGCTACTTGTAGGATAAGACTGATAATAGTCTAAATTTTCCTC
The DNA here is from genome assembly GCA_029783725.1 of Acanthurus tractus. Taxonomy (NCBI): domain Eukaryota; kingdom Metazoa; phylum Chordata; class Actinopteri; order Acanthuriformes; family Acanthuridae; genus Acanthurus; species Acanthurus tractus. The sequence goes on from JAQNCA010000007.1 coordinate 22,388,203, forward strand.
ACTGAGAACAAATATTATAAAAGGATCAAGACACACAGCAAATGGATTCCACTCTCAAGTATTGTGTGTGCATCCAAAGTCTGATATATTATTCTTCCCCAAACATCCACTATTATTTGAACCACTACCACACTGTTGTACTGGGTGAGTGTTCATTTAAAAAAAATAGTCCAAGAGCAAAAGTTTCTCTGTTTGGATTGATGTTTGGTTACAATAACTGTTTCCTTTTCTTGTTTAGTGTTATTTGTATGTAGGAAAATATAGAATATCATAAGTATTATCCTCCATTTGTTTAAAAGTGCAAATACCACATTTATTAAAGTAAGTATGAAGTATTTCAATTTCATAGTATTTATGGTGTAAACTATAAGCTTGTGTAACACCACTTTAATGCAGGCAAAGGGTTAGACTAACAATGTGGCCAACCTCTGATATGAGGAGAGTTCCTCCCTGACTGAGGATCTTTATTGTCATTATTTATTTTATCATAATATTTGTGTGTATATCTTATGTAGGACCAGAGAAATCTTTTTATGGGATGGTGACTCAATGAATCCTGGCTCTCCCTATCTTAAAGCTGAGCCACTGACCACCTATGAGAGTTTTGTGGCTTTCACTGAAAGCCAAATGAGTTGAAGTGTCTCTGCATTATGTGAAAGTGGTTTATCAGGAGAAAAAAATGCTTGAATTTTTTCCTTTTTCAGCAAAAAAAAAATCTATTTACTGTACTGGCACAAACTATATCAGCAACTTCGTTCAAAATATGTCTTTATAAACTTTTAATTCAAATTTTTGTTAATATTGATGTTAGAGTCAGTATGTTGCAGGAGGAGATGTAGCCATACTGCAGGGGGATGATCAAGGAGTTTCTACATCTGGACAGAGGATGCCAAAGAAGAAAAAAAGACAGAAAGAAGGAGGAGAGAAAAGGGGAAAGGTGGAAGGAGGGCAGGTCTCTACAACTCTATATCTACCAAGGAAAAATGTTGAACGCACAAAGCAAATGAACAGGAGAGAAGAGGGCATGAGTACTACTAGGATGATAATATTCAATCAGAACCATGATAATAATAATAAATAGAATATTAATTAAGAATATTAATAATCATTTTCATCAGGATAGTAATAATATTACAGAATAAATCTCATATTTTTTTTTGTCACATTTTTTTCTCCATTGAAATACAGTTATCTCCTCAGAGCAGACCAATGAGGATTCAGCCTCCGCTGGCTCCGATTGGCTGTTGCATATGACATCACAGCTAATGGCGACCAGGTAGACATGCATCACTTCCTGCCCCCGCCCGTTTCCTGTCCAGACAGGAAGTCCTGGCACTGCCATGGTAATCGGTAGCGAGTAACACTGAAGTCTGGGGAGAGAATTATAGATGCATGTGCTTTTCCCTTTTGTATACTGTAACACATATGTGTGGGCCTCCGAGACACTTTAATTAAACAGATGAGAATAAAATGTACCTGCATCATAGTCGTCCAATGACCATGACATCCACAACTTCTCCCTTATGCAGTTCCACATACTGCTCTGTTTTAGGAGGCAACATCAGCAGACCGTTGGCGCTACGCATTGACATTAGCCTGCTGGATACCTGGTTGCCTGAAGAACAAGGGACAGAGTGCTTTTGTGTTAGCCTGTCTGTGGGATGGATGTGCAGTGTTTATGCTGTCTTACAAATGACTTGGTGAGTAAAACTGTATAAAATTAAGGATTTTAATAATCTTTTGAGGCAACAGTGATCTCATTGCATTACAAATTCTATTTGTAAATACTTTTGTTTTGTTTGGTGCGTATTTGTGTAATTTCAATTACCACACCACTTAATCAAACATCAAAAAGCCTTGATTAAAACAACACATATTTTTAAGACACTTAAAAACTAACAATGTTGAATTTCATCATCTTTGTTCTGTGCATTACGTGGGGGTTGAAGTAAAACTGTGGCAGTGCAGCACAGATGGTACTACAAAGGTGAAAACACTGGTGTGTGTGTGTGTGCACAGTGTGAGTATATGTGTATATGTATATGTGTGAGTATATTACCTGTGCTTTGTGCCCAAGGCAGCGGCTCCTGGTGATGCCAGGTGAGAATACAGCGGTGGTACTCTGGTCTAGGATCCAGCTTCACATCACAGGAAAGCTGAAGTACATGTAACTACAATATTACTACACACACTTTGGATTCTGTGTTGTTCACAAATTGTATAAAGAACACAGCCTCTGCACATTGCCTCACACAGGAAAAGAAGAGTTTGAATTGTCTGGAAAACATACAATACAATTAGTTCAAAAGATCACTAGCTTTCTAATGTCTGCACTTGATTGCCTTTTGATGGAGCCAGGTTTCCCTCTATTCTAATCATTTTGCTAACCTGAGCTAAGTTACTGATGGCTCTAATTATGTACTGACAGAGACCTGCATTCATTTAAACACAGGGATCTGCACTTTTCATTTAGGAAGGAACAAAGTAAAGACTGACACAACAAGTCTCCATTTCCTGGCTGTACAAATAAAAGGGCGAAAATATCTCTTATACAGACGCTGCCATCTTACTTGTGGCATAATTATTGGCAGATGTAGCCAGGATGTCCTGGCTCCACCCACACAGGTGCCCAACTCAATCGCAGGTTAGGGTTAGACAGCCAACCCAAACCTGCCACTGAGCTACCTTCATTGAGCTACCTTTAATGGCATCAAATAACTAATTTAAATCAAACTTGGCAGAAAAATGAACACTCGATCATACACCAGTGTACTAAAAACTACCTCTAATGACAGAAACCATCTTTTGGAAAAATGTATTTTTTAGTAGTTTAGCCTTACATGGAAGGGGTGTAATATAACAAATACTGCAGCAGGACATCAGGGGTGATCCAGATGATTTGGCCTCACTTTAAAAAACTTTCAAGTCCTCCATTTTCACAGTTTTTGCTTAATGACAGAAAATCTTTAGTAAGTCAATTCAGATAATGTGATACATTTGATCACTCATTCTTTATTGAAACTTTGGAAATCAGAGCTTTCTGTAGGGACACACAAACAAGAGGGGATTCACTCAGTCACCAGGGAGAAGGATTGCCTCTACACTTTATATAGCTTATCATTTTAACTTAGTCAGTTAGTGATAAATTTGTGTGCATTTGCATGTGTTTCTGTGTGTGTATTTGTGTGTGTAAGTGTTTTTTACCCTAGCTTTAATAATTGTAGGTCTGGGGTCCAAAATGCCTTGCATCTTCCTCAGGGCAGGAATCACAAACAGGTTACATGTCACCACTGCAGACACTGGGTTACCTGCAAAACAAAACATCCCTGGGTTACTAGGGCAACTGCACAAGTACACAGTTGGATTTATATAAATGCATATAAAGAGTGTCTAAGTTGTATATGCAACATGTCAGGTCTAGGTCTTTCAATGTCTCCATGTGCATCAAAAGAAATTCCTCCTGCCTGAGTCTGTGTGTCAGCTGCGTGTCAGCTGCTGCTGTCTCTTTACAGCAGTGTGACCCATACATGCAATTTACCACACATTTATATTTATCTGTTTTGGTCATAACCAACACAGAAAACTAAAACAATACTTGCTGTCAGCAAAGCTGTCAGGAACACAACATCACTATGCTGAGCTGATGTTTTTATAGTTCTGATCAACTACAAATGAAGACAATCAAATCTATGCCCAATAGATTTGTGGAGAAGTTTGAATTATTCTGCCTAACAAAATTTTAAAAATATTACACATAGCCTTTCAATCACCTATCAAGTTGACAGGTGCTAACAGATTAACAGTTGAGAGTTTGCATAATCAAAGCCATGTTATGTGCATAACACACCTGATGAAGAAAAGAAATTGGATCTCAGAGGTGGATATCTATTGTAGGTGTAAATAAACAAACTCGTGCTACACCTCAGCACCCTGCAGACAAATATTTCCTAGTGTCTGGTGAAAAGCAGGCTGTGGGAGCTTCAGTTTTCTTGTCTCCTCGAACAATAAATTATCTTTAAATACCACAATCATCAGACTCAAATGAATAGAAATGATGATTTCATCCTTAGGCCTTGACCATAAACACAATGAAATAAGGTGCAATAAACTGAGTATTCAGTTGTGCAATGGGGGTCTGCCAATAACATGAATCAAAGTCATATCTCTGGGTTTTGTTTATTTATTTTTTGTTGAATGGGGCAAAAGGACATATATATCTTTTCTAGGAAGTTGGTATATTTGATTAATAACCACCAAAAATGTGTTTTTTTTACTATATTTACTATACTGTATATTTAAGGAAGTGGGTAAAGGCAAATGATAGATGGAAGAGGCAACATGTATGCTATATCAAAATAAAATGATATCCATATTGTAAAATAGATACAATATCAAGCAACACATGCTTGTTAAGATGAGACCGCATTTGACCTTTTTTAAAAATGCCTTGATACCAGATTTGTTCAAAACATCTGTTGGAACCTTATTTTTTAATTTAAGTGAAATTTAATAACTGAATAACTGTAATAACAATAATAATAATAACAATAACTGAAATGTAAAAATGGCTTTTACACACAAGTGTGACTGTATAAAAGCCAAATACTTATCAAAATCCCTATGACATCGACACTGCATTTGGCTTACATCCCCTGGTGCCAAAACTTATCAACTGTTTTTGACTACAACGTGAAAACAGCATAAAATGAGTTTTGGATAAGAACATTGTGACAGAGGAGACTGAGGTCAGTGGGTTGAGGTCATCATGATAGCTGACAAGAACAAGGACAAGTAGCCCACACAATCTAGAACAAGCATGAATGGGATAAGATCTGAATATATTTGTATGCTCGAAATTGAATGAGAGATACAGACTCCATGGTTCAAATGGGAAGAGTTGACTCTAAAGGCAGATTTAGGCAGGTTTCACATACAGGCCTGAATGTGCTTTAAAGACAGTCATAGAAAATTATTATTATTGGATGAGAAAGATACTTGCTGACCAATGAGTTCTTTCAGTAACTAGCACCCAAGTATACCAGCCATATGTCAAACTAACAGTAATATAAAGACAAAACAAAACCAAAAACCCATATACTCCAAAGATAATGACAGCCTGAGTGGAAGCCACACAGGACAGAAGCTGATGACTGGAGGGGAAAAAGACGGATACTCAAACCGGCAACAGCAGGTTGAACCAAGAGTGACCTGTTTTAAACCAATCGGGCCTCAATGTACACACTTGACTGACTGGCTCATGTCTGGCTTAAGCAAGCTCGAATGAATACACACCTTGGAGGTCTAGTGTCCACCTTGCTGTTAAATTTATATCCTGCGCAGTGGAACCATGTATCAAAATTTTCTAAGCACCCTTGGGACAATGTAACTCTTTTCTGTATGTTTTGTCATTTGTTCTGCTTTTTTTTATTTTAGCTTTATCTTGATATCATTGGAAATACAGTGGATTTATAGTGTTTTGGAGAGACAATATATTTCAGAGGAAAAATTGCAGCTTGTAATATGCCACCCTGCATCAGTAATCTCTGCTGCAGCCTGCCTGTTATTTAGGTGCAGAAGTGAGGGTTACATATAGCAAAAAGGAACATGGCTTATGGCTTTGGATGAATAATCTTAGTGAGTGTTGAGCCGAAGAAACACTAAACAAATCATTGGTGTGTCAATGACTCTTTAGATCTTTGAACACAAGGAGATACACACTTGTGACATCCAACCAACACACTCAGTAACTAAAGCATGGTATTACCTGGCAGAGCAAAAATGAGTTTCCGTGCTCCATCAATGTCGACCGTGGCAAAGGTAGTAGGAAGACTGAGGAAAAGAAACACATGGACACATTTTTCCTCTGTGTCGTAACAGTAGTAGGTAGGAGTATCATAAGAAGTGTGAAACTATCAGCAGCAGTGGCAGTGAAATCAGTTGTAGTAGAACCAGTGCACAAAGAATAATGGCATTAAAAATACAAAGCAGTAACAGCAACAGTAATAGTAGCTTCAAGCAGTGCAATCAACTATACTTGTAGTAGCAGAAGAAG
>JAQNCA010000007.1:22404312-22416172 GCA_029783725.1 Acanthurus tractus
ACAGACAGACAGACAGACAGATGTTCCCACAGGCATATAGGTGAATGAGATGGGATGAGATGTTTCGGTCTGCATAATGAATGAAATTTGACACTAATATAGTAGCTGCGTCATGGAAAACTTCTGAATAACCAAACTCCGGGAGGGATTGAAATGGGCTTGTGAGCGTAGGAACACATTCACGCCTGTATGCACACACATGCCATCTGTATGGTGATACATTATGTGGATAATGACATCTGAGCATGGGGCCTTTACATCTACACCTGCAGCCTATTCCACCAACTGAAAGAAGAAAAGTAAAAGTAAAAGACTATTTTCTGAAAAATGAAACTATAATGTATTCTTCCATGTGTGAACAGCTAAGATGCTGAATAATACAAAGCATGTTTGTCCATTACATCAATCAATTGCTTATTTAAATCAACTGCTTCTGTTGTACTGTTTTTAGTGAGGTGAAGAAAACTGCATGACACATAAGCAGTCAAAAACCATATCAACATCAACTGTTCTGAAGTGAAAACCTCAAGAGTTACAAGGTTCTATTTCAAGCAACCAAGAAGTGCAAGTGTGAATTCTCAAGTGAATGGAGCATAAAATCACAATTGCGTCCTTGCCAATCCAAGTAAAGGTTAAGTGTACAGCTACAGTAAATGTCAGTGCGATCATGAATGCAAATGGATGTAGTAACAGGCGTGAGGTAAATCTTAAAGAAAGGTTCCTCTGGCTCTCCTTCTGTCATTTGACTCTTAAAACTTTACAACTGTTCCACTGTGACAACAGTTACTTTGGAATAACTTGCACTTGCTCAGGGGAGGAGTACATTTAAAGTTATATCTTAAAAGAAGTAAGTTTTTGGAATAAACAATGGATGATTTTTTTTCTTTTGACTCCTGCAGCAGGCTATAGCATTTGAGCAGCAGTTGCCTATAGTACAGAAGCCTGCTGCTGCATTGACCTAATTTCTCCACAGGGATCATTAAAGTTTCATCTTACAAGTTTCCAGCGGCAGCAGCCACACTAGTACTGGTGTGTCCCGTCGACTGGTTACCTTGGCAGCAATAGCAGCTGCGGTGATGTGGGAGGAGCCATGCTGGTGATGGTGGTGGTTGTGTGCATGTCGACCTCTCCTCCGGTCCTCCTCCTCATCCTCCTCTTCTTCGCACTGGGTGCCACGCTCCATGGTGTGCGTGTTGGTGTGTGCGTTGGTGTGCGTGTTGGCCAGCAGAGGGGAAGGGGAGGGCAGCTGTTCCAGAGCAGCGTGTGTGGCTTTGACCCCAACCGTGGCTTCACGCAGCAGGTCAATGGCGTGGGGCAGAGCGGGCAGAATGAACTGAAAACACTCCTACAGAAAACAACGCAACACACAAAATAAACTTTTGCACTTTTAAACTTCTCTTTCAAACAGCAACCAGGGACTTTAACTCAAGAGTAAGCTTGGTACTAGTTAATTATAAACTAGTTCATTGATTATAAACTCTCCTGTCTTACTAGTCTGGTACAAAGTACAAAGTTTCAGTAAACTTCATTTTTTGGGTTTGTTTTTTTTATGTTGCAGCCTTGTGCCTAAATCATAAGGCAAAAAAATGTATCCTCATCATTCTATACTAAATAGAAAGACAACCATCTCTGCAAGACACCAGTCTGGGCTTCATGGCACAGTGGCCACACACAGATGCATCTCCATGAATGACAGACACATGAAAACCTACTTCAAATTTGTAAAAAAAAAAAAAAAAGAAGTCCCTTAAAGACTTCCAAACTGTCAAAACAAGATTCTGGTCTAATTAAAACATTTTTGGACTGTTTGGCCTCATTCTAAGCACCATGTCTGGGCGAAAGTGGGCACCCGTATTCACCAGCACAATACAATCCCAACAGTGAGGTGCATAAAGACAGATCTTTTGTGTCATATCTAAAAGCACTTAAGACTATAATCACTTGCACAAAAATTCTTTAATAAAGCACCGAGATAAGGGTCTGAATATTTGAAACAATGTGATATTTCAGTTTTGCTCTTTTACATACATTTATATAAAAAAAAAAATCTGAAATCCTGTTTTTGCTTTGTCATTACACAACTAATTCTGCATTCTTCACTAATTTAAATGTTGTCTTGTATTACCTTTTAAATATTGTGCTATTGGAATAAATAAAGACCTAGAAACTCTTTTTTTGTCAGCCTAGCCGAGACATATCAGGTTATACACCACTGAATTAAGCCAAGGAATCCTACCTGAGAGCCCTTCTTGCTCCCTGGCAGGTTAATGATAAGAGTTTTACCACGAATACCACACACTGGCCTGGAGAGAACACAGTGGAAAGGGGTGAGAGCGTGAGAGGGTAACACACACACTAATAAGGTTACAATAAAACAGATTGGCAGATAAGTACAGCATTTCTTGGTGTAGACAACATGTCGAACCTCTTTCAGACGACTAGCCATATCAAGATCTGAACAGCAAAAAGCAACATTAAATGCAACTTTTGCTAATTTAATCCAAGTCATTTTTTTAAGAAGCTGGAAAAAAAGATTCCGAGTAGATTTTTACAGGTGCAGCAGAGAATCCTGCATTTGACAGCATGATTGTTTGGAGGATGTGATGATAGATTTCTATGACTTACAACACTTCCGCAGTGCAAACAGTTATTGATGCCTAAATTGTTACCACATTTTCATGAGCAGACATGTTAACTGATTCTGGCCCAGAGGTTGCATTAACTAAATATTTTCCATCACTGACAGATTTTTTTTAACAATGACGTAACATTTTAAAGGTCCTCTGTTATTTTAACGATTGCAATTTACACCCCTGTCCAGCCGGTGGCAGGTGTGTCATTTTAACTAGCTATTGTCTAGGGTATTGTCTTTGGTATCAAGGGTTTCTTTGATTTAAGCTATTGCAAAGAGTAACAGCAGTCGTGTCTTAAGTTCAGTAATTGTGATGGCTTCGATGAACAAGGTGAAAAAAGAGCAACTGATGCCGCAGCAGATGAAGGACAAGCTGATGGTAGCAGGAGTGTAAGACAGGCCATGGACAGAAGTGTCTGAGAAAAACCTGATGAAAATCACCTCTGCAGTGATCACACTTAATGCATTTAATTACATACAAGCGACTGTGCACAGTGCTGTGTTTTACATGGCGCAAAATGTGTGAAAAGTGAGCACAAGTTGGCTGTTCATCTTTCTATTAATGCCAAAGCTGAAATGCCTAATCTAGAAGTTTTTTCTTTTTCCTCTGTTTACATTTATAAAAATGAATGAATTGAAACTATAACACGTCTTATAATTTTCTAAAATAAAATTGCAATGACAGATAATAATTAATCATGAAGGAATTTTATCTCCCTGTCTGTCAAGATGATGGACAGATAGACAGTCTAATGTGACCTCTGGTCTGGACACACAAATCTGATCTGGTCACATAACAATAACAGTGCTGACAGTCTCTTAGAGATCTGACTTGAGAAGGAAATCTGATCTGCCACAAAGCCACACTGACAGACAGTGAACAGAGTAGTGGAAATATGAAATCTTCACCTGGACAGCATGCCTAGAGGTGTAACGTTCAGAGATCCCATCAGCATGGCCAGAGCCATACCCGGAGCCTCTCGCTCGATCACTTCCCTGGTGGCCTACAAATGAACATTCAGAAAGTTACAACATGTCACTGTGTTTATGGCAATATTTTTTTGTTTTGATTAGAATATATTTAAAATCAGTTATTTGTTAAATGTCAGACAGTGCTTGCTAGTTTAGTTCAGAAGGGTTTTAAATCAAATGTTGCCATTGATTTATTTGTTTTTTTCAATTACATTTAACTTTTATTTTTAGTTTTTCGGTCAGTGGCTCAGAGTGTTTTTACCTCAGGTGTAACATCTCGTGGTGCAAAGCCAGTTCCTCCAGTAGTAAGAATGAGATTGAGCTCTAATTCATCACACCACTCCAAAAGAGTTTCCTGTAAACACACATGCAAAGGTAACACCAACAACACCCCTCATCTCTGCCTGGGACATGCGAAGTCCAAGTGGTATTGAGAATGGATAAAGACACCTTTCTATATATATATATATATATATATATATGTATATTCTATAAAATATTTTGGTGCCAGTAAAAAAGTCCAGACTGTTTTCACTGCACAGTGTTGTGCACAGGGCACAGCCTATAGCACGGTGTTGGTAAAATATGCAGCTGTAGCTGACAGATTTAATGGCAATGTATTGAGCTACTTGTTAAATTTAAACATTAAACAACAGAAACCACTTGGTCAATATACAAGTTCACTTTGCACCCTGGGTATTTGTTTCATAGCCTGTTTGATGTGGTTGCTAGAAAACTCAGTGATGCATACCTTGATTTCATCAATCTCATCTGGAACAATCTTGTAGGCTGCTATGACTCCTCCTAGCCTGCAGAGGGTGACAAAGATACAATGAGTGTAATGTAATGTGTACATGCATGAGTACATTTTTCAGCATAGGTCTGCAAACTGTGGACTGTGACTGGTATTTGAAACAGCCCACTACATAATACTGACAAACACTGAGTGAAATATTCTCACATACTGCATACATGTAAATGTCCTTGCTGGTTTGGTCATACAATGAATATTTCCTTCTTGTCAATAGCTACGCATTTTTTATAAAATACATCAAAAGTGTAATCACAAAATTACAAGAGTACAAAAGAAATTGACAATATAAGCAATGAGCCTGCTTTCTTCTGTCACTTTTGCTGACAATGTCTGCTGCGTTGGCTGCAGTGGTCTATGTGACTGTTTAGCAAGCAGGGTCTAAAAGAGTGACTGACCAGCTGACTTGCTAACTACCTCTGCAGGTTCTTATAAAACTTCTTTTTTTTTTACTAAATTTCCTTTATTCAGTATCTACAATATTTATTTTTCACCTAAAATCTCTCAGGAGTGAATTAAGTAATAAAATAATACACAAAAAATGTTACAAACTTTCTGTTGATGGCCTGACAGGATCTGTCACGATACCCCTTAGTGCAAAGTGTTGCATTATGGGATACGGTTGGCAGGATAGACTGGTCCAATTCTAGACTGCTAGGAAAGCAGGCGGTTTTGAACATAGAGTGTATGAAGACTCACAGTGAGGGATCATGGACCAGGTCCTTCAGGTTGACTCCACTTCTGTCCTCAGCCAAGTTCCTGAAACAGCTGTCACTAACTACAGGAGAGAGAAGTTCGCGTTACAGATCGCAAAGTCTATGACACAATGAATATGACGCAGTTTTAATAGTTATATTTTAAATCAAACTGATCACTAATACACTGTGTGTCTAGAAAATAGTGGAAAAGCATCTATTCAAAAAAACTTAAACTTCAGAATTTGTTCCATTCCCAGATCAATAGCTTCATATTTCATACTTCTTATTCGCCTTTATGCCCTGAGGTAGATGAGAAGAATATAACCATTCTCATGTCTATATTGTAAAATATTAGCTCTGAGCTACAAGTCTGACAGTAATTTGTACAACATCGACCAAAATAACAGTAGTTTGTCATTTAGATTTGTCAATAACAATTTAATGTAAATTTCTCTTTTAAACAATATAATGAAATCATATTTTCTCTGATCCATAAAAAAACATTTTTTTAAGATTGACAGGTATTTATTTTCCATGAAAACAGCTGTTCAGCTCTGACTCAAATGTGGCTGTACTACATTAAAGGCACATTTGGCATTTGACATTGCCCAAGGGTAGGGAAGCAGGTAGGCTTTAAGGAATTCATAATCAAAGACAGATTATCTTTTTTAAGCACATGCCAAACAGTATAATAAAAAATTAAGAAAGCTATAGAAAATGATGCATATGATGCACTGATATGACATCAAAATTGATCAAGCAGAGATGTAACAGACTGTATTCATTGCATTCACCACAGACAGTGTAATGGTTTTGTTTGACTCTACATTATGCCCACCGGGCAAAGATGTAGATCTAAAAAATGTATAAACATTCAAATTAATTGTCTGCTGAAAAATATAATATGAATTTCATATAAAAATGTAAATTCTACATGTCATGTTTTGTGTCTCGGCGATGACCCAAAGTATAGAGCTGCTGTATTGATGGAGCAGGCGGTCTGTTTGCTTGAGTGCTATATAACATGGTCAAAATGTAGTCAAAAATAAATCAGTTTTTTTTTAATTCAGAAGCTGCAAGTGGGCTTCGTTAATACTAGGTTGAACAGGGACATTTACCACTAAATATTGAAAAACAAGCTGGATGCTGAGGGTTTTGACAGTTGCTACTCAGAAGCATCCGTTTCTTACTATGTTACTGTTTTTGACTGTGGATTACTATAATTTGTATGATTTGCAGCTTCTCAGCTTCTCTACTTTACACTGCGTCGCTGTGTTTCATTGTCGACATTATTTCAAATTTTCAACATATTTTCTTCATATATGCCACTTTAAGACTGACTTATGAAATAACTTTGTACTACGCCTATATTTGTCCGTAAACTTGACCTAACTCATCCTCATTAGATCCGCAAAGCGGGTCAATGAACACTTCTGCTCACAAACGCCATGAGTGGGTTAGGTACATGTCCTAAGGTGACAGGTTGAGGCTGTCAGCTGAATGGACAGCCAGGTTAGCCACTGTTAGCCGAGATGCTAGCTCATCAAAACCACGACAGACTCCCAACCAGCTGCTGACTCGCATCCTCTTAGCATTATTCTCACGTCTCCCCCTGCCTTAGCAAGGAGGCAGGAGGGTTACTTGTGACTGGTGGCTGTCACACGACTATACACCAGTCCCAGTCTTTCTCTGCACGACTCAGAAGACAACATCAACTGAGCTAATTAGGGAAGCTGCTAAAACAACCTGCAAAACAGGATTCATTTCGCTTTGACGCTGCGCTTTGCCTTCCTAGCCTTTAATATCTAGCAAACGTACGATTTATTATTAATAAATTAATAATAAATTCTGTGTTAAAATAAAACACGAACACTCAATACAAATTAAATAGCTGTCACTATAACAACTGAAAGAAATGTTCATGAAAAGCATCCTCGATAGAGGCCAACACAACGGATCTGCAAAGGGACATGAATAATGCAGCTGATGTAGGCTCGGTAACGCTAGATCGCAAAGAAATGTAACGTTCCCGTGCGTAAAGGTAGCAATACACAGCACAACAAGATCGGAAGAATTGTGGTACTGCTTTCAAAATAAAAGCTCCTGTTTAGTTAAAAAGTCATTGCAGCACATTGCTTGCCATTAAGGAGCCCCCTAATTTTGAAAGTCTTTGCTGGGCGTTCACTTTCCTACTATCTTACTTGACGCTGATTAAAATATCTCGTTGCACTGTCGTGTAGCTATGTAGTGCAATAACGTTACAAAATATGACAGATAGTTTCACATGCGAGTATATACGTTACAAACTCCAATATACAAAAGCAGATAAGTCGCTTCAAAGCAAATCCCACATCTGTCCGACCTGTCAAAGGGCAGGCAGCTAACGTTAGAGCAATGCCAGTCAACGGCACCGGTTAGCTTAGCATACTGGCAAACGAGAGCTAGCTCGACAGCGAAGACAGCTTGTATCGTGACACCAATGTTCACGGGCAACCGACAGCGAAACGCCACAGAGTGCACCATTAAAACGCATTTGCGCATATAATCAAACAGTCTCTTTACCCGTCAGAATTCCCACTCGGGTCTGATGGTCGTGGTTGGTGAGCACCATCCCGTCCGCCGCCATGTTTACAACCTCTGTCTGCACTGAGCCGGCACATACATAGAAACAGTGTAGTGGTGTGCGGGCTGCTGCTGCACCTCTGGAGGACGGCTCCGAATGTGTGTGAGCGCGCGTGTCCTTTGCTCTATATGTCCTCCAACTAACAGTCAAAGTGAAGAATTAAGTAAGACCAGTTGACTAGTGCTTTGTGACAGCGCCAAATGAAAGTTAGACACTATATCGCATCTTTGTAATACACTGGCCAAAATTTGTACCATTTTGTACTAAATGTGCTCTATTTTAGACAGCTGATCAGAGGCAGTAGTGATAAAAGTTGTTGACACATTTAAAGACATGAGACCTGGTAGACATGACCCACTATTAGACTCATAATTTAATGCATTTCTTGATCTGAGTTGTGAAAAGATTACATTTGTCACACAGTCAAAGTAAAATCAGTGGGCTATACTTGGCAACCTTCAGATATCAGCCTAAATCTAGACATCCAACCTTACCAAGGTATCTGGAGATCTCCTTACTACATTCATGACTTTGTGTCTGTATAATAATCTTAAGACTTACTATAAGGACTTGTGACAAAGTTTCGCAGCATAATTACATAATTACTCAACATAATTACTCTTGTGTATGTACACCACACAGTGTGAGAGGAGATGAAGAGACAGGGCAGCCAGAGAGAAATGTCACTGTCACCTGTCTGTATGTGCGTTAATGCTGTTTTTTGTGTGCCTTTTTTGCGTGACTGTGTTGAAAACTACTTTGAATACTGCACCTTTTTTGGTGTACATAACACCACATATTCTTGAGTGAATTTGTCTTTTCGACAGTGTAGGTACAGTGGATGAAAGCGGTGGTCAGTAGGGACCCACAGTACATTTTTGCCCCAGGCCCCCTGGCCAGTCAGTCCAATTCTGGAAAGGAACAAATGTAGTTTAAAAGGGTTTATTACACTTGTTTGGATTGGGGACTTAATGCAAAACAGATAACATGGCCAATGAATTAGAACTTAACTGGACTGATAAAACTGCAAACAGGGATGTGTGTGGCTCTGGATACTTTTTAGTACTGTATATGATGTCTGTGGTATTTTATTAATTTTTATTAATAAAATACATTAATCTCTGTGGTTTCGGGTATAGTGTCATTTCTCCAAAAATGTAGTGGTGAATAATAAATACTTTTTTTTTAGATTAGGCCATTCACCCTCTTGGCCTGTGTGAGCGTGTGGTGAGCTAAAGTGTCATTGAGTGTGGACCAAAAAGTCAGCTGCTTAAATGTTAATTAGCTATCAATAAATAGATTTTGTTCTAGATACACTTGAGTGTTTGAATTTCAGTTTAGAGGGTGTTTTTTTGACTAATTTCAATGTTACAATTGTTTGCCTTTGTGGTTGTTAAAATTGTTTGCCTTTGTGGTTGAACTGTCCATTCCAGTCCCTTGACAGATGAAATTTCAAAGCTTTTCAGAAAGACAAAGCGCATTATGCTAAAGAATTTACATCAGCAAAAGTGAAGTGTTATTGTATATCAACCTTAATGTTGTGTTTAATGACTTTACCACACTATAAGCTATTGAATAGATTTTTACCATTTTTAAATCTTATATATGATCACAATATGCTGTTTTCACCACTTCAAGTTCACTTAGTTGTTGGCTATAAGTGATTTAATAAATTAAGATAATGAAATAACATTGGATTGCTTGAAATCAGAAAAAAGGAATAGGCGGGTGTTATCCCAACTCAAACAGAAGCCTCTGCCCCTCTGCTGTAGTGTCAATGGCAGGTGACATAAGCAGTGAACAGCCAATTGAAATGTCACCTTTACTTGACAAAAATAAAGAAACCCCTGACACAAGTTTACGTCAGTGTTTTCATCGTCAGTGTTACTATCCTGTTGCTATCCTCCCTGCATGTGCCAAATGTCTACATGGGATATACAGAGACCAATCCAAGTAGTCAACTGATAAATTGCCTTTTATCACTGAGATAAATATACACACAGCAAAGGTAAAACTCAAAATACAACCAAGGGATTTATGACTTGCTGACCTCAACCATCAGTTTTAATGTGATTGCTTGAACAAGGAAAACAACTGCATGAATCTAAAGGAGCTGAATTCTGCAAACTAATTCAAAGATGATACATGGGGTTCTCTTATTTTTGGAGACCAAATTGTTAGTTATAGCGCAATCCAGATGTCCTAACCTGAAAACAATAATATTGGGGGAATGAGGACTCAAAAAAGCTCTATCTAACAAATACAAATACAGTTATATCTTGAAATTCCATATTAGTTGAATGTTAAAGTAGTAGTGAGAATTGAATTTAAGACCATGCAGTAAATGAATGCATGGAAAACAGGTGGTGACATCAGGATGTGAGTCACTTGAAACACAGTCCACCAAAAGCATTTTAAATGCTTCCACAACTTTTCTTTATTTGTTTTCTCTATTGATTTTTTTAGCTAGCTTGACGAAACTCAGGTCTTCGCAGGAAATGGAACTCAAATTTTGTGATTTTCATATTATTGAAACCGAGTAATGAACACCCTGGACATGCATTAGGAAAAGTTGAAACTCTTCCCAATTTGTATTTTCATAGAATTTTCATTGCATTCCTTTTTTTTACATGAATTATATTTAATATCAAGTATTATTGCGACTATATGTCTGATATCTGATTGATATTTTCCGGTAAAACTGTCTTTACAACCATGCATCAATGAGGAGTCAAAAACAGTAGTTACAGAGCTGAAAATATATCACAAACACTTCTTTCTTGACATTTGAAATTGCAGTTAGTCAAAAAGACCTTAAACTGTGGTCAGCCCACCAGCATTCAAGTTCAACACAAATGAACCAACTATAACCACTCATAAAGTGTTAATGCAATTGGAAGATTTAAAAAAGCAATTAAGTGGAATTTATAATTTGGTCAAAATAATACCGCAAGTTTGTACATCACTTCAGTCTCCTCTGTAGACTATCTTGATAGTCCCTATGTCTTGCTCCTGGACGGGTTCTGATCTTTTCATTTCATCATTTCCATCTGAGAAGAGGCTGGCGTTGACTGTAAGGACCCATTCTGTGATCCTCTGGTCAGTGTAGTACTCATCCTCACTGCCGTCCTTCAGCCTCTCCAGACAACCTTTGTCTTCAAAACCCCCAGATTCAGTTTCAATAGCTGAGTCATCGGAGCAGAAATCTCTTTGTTGCCTTGTCTTGCAGAGACTGGCATCATGTTTAGTCCTGATTGGCATCATAGTTCTGCAGCCACTGGCACTAGCGTCATTCTTTTGTTGTATTGGAGAGTCCACTGGTGCTGAAGTCAATGTTGCAGCTGGCTGGCCATCAAAAGTCTGTTTAATCAGTCTGCTGCGAGTCTCAGAAACCTGGATGCTTTCTTTATTTCCTGTTACAAGAGCAACAGAGATTTTATTATAGTTTTTAGATTCCTGATTTACTTTCTTACATTTTGTGTCCAACACATGAAGGGCCCTATTTTCTGTCGTCACGTTACTAGTCGGTAGATTGGTCCTGTATCCTTTTGTTTTGGCCGACTGCAGTCTGCTTGCGGGCAGAGCATCAGTGCATCTCACTTTTCCTGAGATGGTTCTTGATCCACTGATAGGTGGTAGGGGGATGCCTGATATTTGCCTTGGTTTGGACAGACCAATGAGACGTTTTGACCTGGCAAGGATGTGTCCAGTGCTGTCCAACTTTGCTGCTGCTTGGAGATAAATGGATGGTCGCATTTTAACATCTGCAACGAATGATCTGTCAATCCGTTGGACGCGGTGCTCAAAAGCTTGACTGCTCCTTTCAGTAGCATTCAACCCACATCCAGTAGACCTTCTGTTCCTGTTCAAAGCTGATCCACCCTTGAGATCACTAGTCTGTGAACTTTTCATAGCTTCAGTAGCACGTTGCATCCTCTGTCAGGCAAACGGATCCATCTTTGACACACACGGATCTACTTGACTGTCAACCTTCTTTTATATTGCCTGCCCCTTCAAGATCCCTCCCACTTCACTCCCTACACTTTAACACACACACACACACACACACACACACACACACACACACACAATCCTGAGCAGTCACTTGATCTGTAACAATAGCC
>JAQNCA010000007.1:22417827-22431979 GCA_029783725.1 Acanthurus tractus
ACACACACACACACACACACACACACACACACACACACACACAATCCTGAGCAGTCACTTGATCTGTAACAATAGCCTTTATTGGTTACCTGTAAGAATCCATACTCTTTCACGGTTGATAAGACCACGCATCACCATTAAACAACCAGTCAGAGAGAACCTGAGTCCTTCATTCCAGTATAAATTCATATTTATGGTTTTAAGTTGTTTTTATTTACATTATAGTTTATGTTTACGCACTAGATGTGAGCTGTGAGTAAGAGCCTGCCATTGGGCAGTCTGCATTCTCCTTCCCTTCTGCTATCTCTGAGTTAGTATTTTGTGATAGGGCAATGTCACTGCATCCTGAGCTTAGTGCCACTCAGGATGCAGTGACATTTTTTGATTCTTTATACTTAAAATACAACCAAGTTAGAGCTTTATTTTCCTTGTTAGCTGTAAAATTTAGCAGATTAATAGGGAGCGTAGCGAGTCCATTCTTCAGCGATGTGAAGATAGGGGGATAAATAAATAAGATTGAAGGACATTTTGATTCAATAATCCCAATTGGAAGCTCCTTGTTCCAACATTTTGATTTTTAAACACTTGTCAAGACAGCATGCCTGTTGCTGACATAGCATTCCTGAAGTCTGAGAAAAATTGTAAGTAATGACAAGGAGCAACTATTTGTTTTACTTGATATTAAAATAATGTTATTTAGAGATAATAAAGCTTGTTTTTATTACAAAAACAATGTAGTCTTCATTTCAAAATAACAAGATAACAAAAGCAATATTTCATTGTTGTAACATAAACATATCTGTATTCAGCTTCTGAAGTGACGACCACATTGGGGAGGCACTCCCCTCAGACATGAGGTCCAGGGCCAGTGGAACTAAAACCTAGTAGATTGTCCCAACTGCAGTGGGCCTGTTAATAAGGTCTGAACTTTAAGTTTTTCACAAACAGTGTCAACAAGTTTCAGTCACGAGCTGACAAGCTAACCAACACTGTACATAATGGATACTCACAACACTTACCTTTCTGATACAGCTGCCAGTTGCTGATTCTGGTGCAAAACAGACTCGTCGTCTCACCCAGGTTTGAACTTAAGTCTGAGTAAAAACATGGAGACTGTGGCTAAAAAAGAGCAAGTGTGCTTCCAGCTGCTTTGCAAAGCTTTTCTTACCCTTTTTGTAGGAAATAATGTCATGGATCATAACATTAAGGATGTCACTGTACTTGCTTTGTAACTGGAGAGCAACATTTTGTTTCTTGACAAACAGCAGTAAAACTATCTGCATAATACATCTATTAAGTTCCCTGGCTCTGGTAGAGGTTGCCAGGTATGGGTTGAATAGGTATTGTTCTCTGTATAGGAATGTCTGTACTAAACCTGGCAACCTTATTCTGAAAAGCTAACTGCAGCAGACTGCAAACAGTCTGCACCCAGGCTGCTTGCCAAGCCACTGTTACAGCATGGAATTCCTCCTAAATGACACATTTTAAGTATCTACACCATTTGTGTACAGATTATATCAGGTAGCTACAAAGTGTTATTTAGTGTGTTTCAGAGGAAAGCAGGTGATTTTTTTTAACTCAGTCGAATCAGGCTAGCCTTTGACCCCCATGTCTGGTATCTTTATTCTTAGCTTTAATCTGGCTCCTGCTTTGTATTTAACACACATACAGTAAAGATGTTTATGGATCGCTTTATCCCACTCACTCTCAAATCTAATACTTTCATTATTTGCTTTCTCTTCCAAATATTACACTATTCCTTAAATGACATTTATTGTTCCTGTTTGCTTTGATGCATTTCATTCTCACCTGACTGCAACCACAGCCTTCTAAACATGTCTCCCAGATGACCCCTCCTGTAAAATATTCACCACTAAGAGTATCTGATCTGTCACCGTGGATATATAGGACAATATCGTCAGAGCAGGAAATGACTGGTGTCTACTGCAAACCTAAACCAGAGGTTTCAATTTCAAGTCACGTTCTCTGTTTAAGAGCTCTAAATTGACTCCGTCAAAATCCACTTCCTGCTCATTTAATTAAAGTTCTGTTCAAATGGTGAAAGAAAGGAGGGGATTATTTTGCAACTGTTACAGACACCAGGCACATATTGTAGCACACACAGTTAGAAAGAATGAATTAAAGAAAAACATAATAGGTCTTAAATGTTCTGACACTGGGCACCTTCAATGACTGTCTGTCAAGTAAGGAAATATATATATATATATTTTAATGTGTACATCATCAAGCATGTTGATGGTATACACAACAACAACACATCTGAGGCAGGAATACGCTCTAGAGTTGCAGTGGATCTATTATGAGCTGTGTATTTTGGGTCTGTGACACTGTACACCTCCTGCATGTGCCGGCCAGTAAATGGTGAGCTCACTTCTTCCACTGACAGCTGGTGAGGTTATGTGTATGTCTGTGTGATAGGAAGGGGTTCAAAATTCTGATTTCTGAGGAAGTTAATGCACAAGTGTGCAACATTATTATTTCCTCTACAAGTTTGCTATGGTTCAAAATCATTTCTGAAACAGTATCATGACCATATAGGCAAAAGTTAAAGAAGTACTTTGATCTTGCTCTTAAGTAGAAGTAGGAATACTATAGAGTGTAAATATTCTGTTACGTCATGTGTTAGAATTTTTACTTGCGTAAAAGAACAAACGTGATTAGAGTCTCCCCCTCGAGAAAATCATTATGCAGTAATACATTCAGCATAGTTTGTCTGGTAGGTGGCTTGTGTATTTCTCCTCCAGGATTAATAGAATTTAACCTTAATCTTTAATATTACATCAGAATTTTTTTACTTAATATATATTTCTATTAGTGAACAAAGTAAACTGGAGTATAAAGCAGCATTAAATGGAAATACTTACTGTATGTTATGTAAAAGTGCCTTAAAACCATATAAGTACAGTACAGGGATGCATAACACCATCCTGATGAAAGGTGCATCAGTTCAAGTGACACTTGGTTATTTTGGAGGATGAGGACAAATTACGTATATTGCCATTTTTTGGAGGTCCTTCTCTCAATTTCCTTTTATAGTCAACAATAAAAATGTATCTTCATTTGATAATATGTTTATATTAAAAATAGAACTCTGAGTGTTAGAGCCTGCAGTGTCATACATGTACACACACACACACACACACACACACACACACACACACACAAGGCAATCATGGGATCTTCATCAGTTGATTAACAACCACGGGGCATAAAATTAAGATGCTTTCTTTGAATGTAATGTTGTCAGGTCAACATTATTACTTTCCTGGAGGACATCATGTGAATGGATTATATGGTTCATTTTTAGAACGTAGGAGATTGTTGAAAATACAGCATAGTAATTTAAAAGGTCAGAGCTATTATTAGTATGCAGTGATGCCTCAGCATAGAAGGGCATTTAATCAAGAGAATTTGGTAAGCTACCTAGGAAAATGTGGTAAATGGACTGCATTCGTACAGCACTTTTCTAGTCTATAACCATTCAAAGCATTTTACAATACATGTCAACAATCTTTCATTACACACACATTCATACACTGATGACAGGGGCGGAACTTCCATACAAAGAGCCAACTACATCAGAAATAGACATTCATACATTGATCATCGGGTCATCCGGAGCAATTTTGGGTTCAATATCTTACCCAAAGACAGTTTGACATGCAGAATGGCAAAGATGCCAACCTTCTGACTTGTAGACCAGCTGAGCTACCTTCTGATCCACAGCTTACATAACACTTTGACAGACTGGACAGCTGTTGTAAAATGTTTGTGCTGTTGTTTTCCTTCAAAGGCTGTCTAAAACTGTCTGTGCAATTTTATGTGATTACATTAACTTTCAGATTATTCAGCTGGTTTGCACCCTCTCTATTCTTAAGCCACTAGGAGGAATTCTGTTGTGGCATACTGGAAGTCTGAACATGTCTGCTAACAATTGTCAGGGACTGATCAGGCATATGGAAAGATTCCTTTTAAGTTGTATTTCAACAGAGGACACAGAGTGTAAAGTGGACAGGAACTCGTGGTCAAATGCATCAGGCAGAGTTGACTGGCACATTTTTTTCAATATCTGTAGCTGTCCTTTACAAGTATGTATGGCAAACATGTCAGGTTTTTATTGCATTACTAGAATTTCTTTTGTTTCATTTTGTGCACTTGCAATTCCTTAGTTCTTTGCAAAAACAATTACTCTTTGCATTATGATTCAAAGCCTGTTGATTTATATTATTCAGAATTATCTCTGTGGCATAACAACATAAAAAAGGCATAATTCAGCAAAGAAAGAGGTGCCTGTATTCTAGCTATAAGAAATCATTAATAGACAAGTAGGCCTAGATAGAAAAATTAATAACAGAAACTTTAAAGACTACAGTGTTGCATGCTGTGATGCTATCTATTATTGTTGTTTTAGTGCTGCTGTGTTAAAATGTATTCACTGTTGCGACACAAGAGATGTAGTAAGATATCTATGAAGTGTATGGGTTGTTAAGTGTGCTTAGTTACAATTACTGTTGTGCTGAGCTGCATGTTGTTAACAAACTGTCTGAACAGTTTTGAAAATGTTAACACAAAATAGAAATTATATTACAGTGTTGTACCTATAGAAAAATTGCAAGGTTAATGATGAACTTTTTTTTTGCAATTTATGAATTTGGCACTGAGACAAAAAAAAATGCAAATTATTTCCTTTGCACTACATCATAGGTAATGTGTCATGTACAGCATATGTTTACCGTCACGACCTTTACTTGCAATAAATGCAATATTAAAATATCATCACTGGGGGGCAGTGTTGCATTGCTAAAGAATAGTGTACCGCACATACACACCCTCTACTCTTGCCTCTCTGTGCAGCAAAACTTGACCTTGAAAGACTTTGCAATGAGCCAAAATGAAACCTGTAGGTAAAGAGGGGGAAGGTCATTTTCTGCGGTACCTTTGCTTTCATGTTGTAAGAATTGCAGAAACAGATCATGTTTAAAGTGGTAGAGATTTAGAGAGTGAAAAAGGAAAACTACGTTGCAATACCTCATAAATGCTATGGTTGCAGTGTGTTTTAAGATAATCATATATCATATCAACATCACTGAGGGATGGTGAGGCTAGATATAAGATAAGGGAAGATTTGACGGGTATTAGATGGGCCTATGATATGACATTGTTATATCATAATAGATATGAGGCGTAGATATAAGTAGCATGAGACTGGTACAGTTTCCTTCCGGGGAGGTTTCATTTAGACCAGTGCAAGTCATCAGAGTAAGTTAATGACAAAAATGTACACAGTTGTATTGTGTAATATGGGTTCATGCAATTATGCGAGGTACATCAACATATGCATTTTTATAGTAAGTAGATCATTTTGACTTGGTCATTTTATAAATAGCTCGCAAGTTGAAAAAGTGTGATCACCCCTGTTATACACATTCTAAGCCACATTGCAATTCACAAAAATGCTCTCTTCGTGCTAAAAAAGTGGCCTTTCTCATTACGAGACTTGATGTGTCACTGCAACGCAATCGGAAAAATCCGACACAAATCAGACAATTAAATTTTTCATCATTAATAATCAGAACTTTATAAACAGTCAAAGCCACATTGCAATTCATAAAAATGCTCTCCTTTGTGATGAAGAAAGGACTTTCATCATACTAAAACTTGATGTGAAGATGCGGAGTCCGATAGTTGGACAGTCCTTCGCTTCACCCTTAATCAGAACTTTATTCACACTCAAAGCCACATTGCAATTAATAAAAATGCCCCTTTCATGCTAAAAAGTGACTTTTAAAATAAAATGCATCGTGATTCATAATCAAAATTTAAATTACACTAACAAAGTCACTGCAGTCCTTTCCCCGGTTACCATGGAAACAGACAACAAGAAGCGGAGTGACTCATGCGCAAGCTGCCCGGTTTATTTCTACTAAACTTCAGGAGGGGTATAAAAATGAGTGGGGGGGCTGCAGCGCAAGTCATCTGAGTTAGGTAGTGACAACAAATGTACATAGTTGTATTATGCAATATGGGTTCATGCAGTTATGCTAGGTACATCAACTCATTCATTTTTATAGCAAGTAGATCATTCTGGCTCGGTCATTTTATAAGTAGCTTTCAAGCTAAAAAAGTGTGGTCACCGCTGATTTAGACAATGGGATGCTTTAGACAATGGCATGCTTTGTTTTCTTGCACAATATCCGTATTCTGTAGCATTAAGTCAGCTTGTATATCAGACAGGCTAGTTTTCTCGGTCACATCTAACGAGTTATCTTGGCCACAGCTAGCTAGTTTTCTCGGTCACATCTAACTATGTAATTGTAACAACAATGTTAATATGAGAACATAACAGACTGATCTGTGAAATAAATTTATGATAACTGGTGAAACAGCAATTTATTATAATATTTACTATCTACAGCAGTACTTATAAAAGTAGCTAATTGTTATCTCCTTCAACTGCAACTGAATATTGTTTTCTTAACTGGGTCAAGCCCATTGACTGTATAAAACACCCAGTCAGTCACACTGCGCATGCGCAGCTCCGAGGCTGCCTCCCAGTACCATAGCAACCAGAGTAGACATCAACCAAATACATGGTGAGTGTTTTCGGTTTTTTGTGGGTGTTTTTTGGCATGTTTTAAGTTATCAATTGTTACCATCGATGCGAAAATGTAGTAACTTAGCTTGGTTACTGTGCTGTAGTGGACCGAACATGCAACATCGTTTTGAGCTAACATGGGCTAACTTTAATTAGCCTGTTAGCTAAACATAACTGTCAATTAACGCTACTTAACGTTAGGTCGTGTGGTTGTCCATGCAACGTTATTTTTTATTGTTTTTCTGCTGCTAAGTCTTGTAATGGAAGGATAATTACCAAGCTAATTCAAATTGCTGATCAGGATGAAATGTCTAGCAGCCAAAACCCTTGCAGTTGTAGTAAAGACAATATCTATTCATAGGCAGTAACCGGATAAAAAAAATGTTTCATGTTAAACTGTTGCTGGCTTGTCTACAATACCTAGCGTAAAGGCTGTTTTGTCACTGACGACATAATTCACCTTCTCCCAGTCTAATTAAATGTCATGTTGATGTGTCTCCAGGCCAAAGCAACGACTGTAAGAGAGGCACTGGCCAAATGGGTGAGTGCCATACAGAGTAGCTTCTGGAGACAACAAACAGTTACATAAGTATTTTTGCGTATTCATAAAAGTATATAGAAGTTGTGGCTGTTAGTTCATTGTGTAGTTTTATAATTGTAGCATAGTTGTAACCGCATCTTTTAATGTGTGTGTGTGTGTGTGTGTGTGTGTGTGTGTACAGGAGGAAAAGTCTGGGGAGAAAGTGAGTGAGGCTAAAGCCATAAAACTGTATGGTCAGGTTCCTCCTATAGAAAAGATGGATGCTTCTCTCTCCACACTCACCAATTGCGAGTGAGTCCTGCAGCAACAGCATCATTACCTATTTAAATAAGTTGTTTTATATTGTTCCATACGTTTTGTAAGCTCTGCATAAAGGTAACATCAGCATTTTTTTAAGTTATAGATCTTTATTTTATTCAATATCTACCTTTAGTGAGAATGACCCATGGATGTGCTCTTAAGTGAAGAGCACTTGCACAGTCGGTGTTTAAAACTAGAGTAGTTTGTCATTATATTTCATCATAATAACTGATAAGTTATTACACTATGTCATCCACAGGAAGCTGTCCCTGTCCACAAACTGCATTGAGAAAATAACCAATCTCAATGGCATGAGTGAGTAATGACTACTTGAATGCATATAACCACGCAGAAAAACTCCGTACATTGATGGAGAAGTGAAATGTTAATGTAATATTGTATGCTTCCAGAGAATTTGAGGATTTTGTCGTTAGGAAGAAACAATATAAAGGTCCTGACTGGGCTGGTGAGTAAGATATGATACAGAGTGAATGGCTGCAAGTTTCTTATGAAAATGTTCTGATGTTTCTCTCTTTTTCCACATTTTTCAACTTTTTACTCTAAAATAGTTTCAGAGGTGGTTATATGTGTGAACTACATGCTGTGAATATATGTATGTTTGTGTATATTTGTGTATGTGTGTGGTTGTGCGTGTGTGTGTAAATATGTTTGTGTGCAGGAGGCAGTAGGGGACACATTACAGGAGTTGTGGATCTCCTATAACTTGATAGAGAAACTGAAGGGAGTCCATTGCATGAAGAACCTTAAAGTCCTCTACATGTCCAACAATTTGGTCAAAGAATGGGGTAAGCTGCATTTAGAAATATAGTCAAATTATATTAAAACTAAAATTAAATTAGATTTAAAATAGATATAGCTAAGTATATTGAAAAAATGTTTATGTTGTGTTTATTCAGGCATAAATGAAGCATTTACAAAGCTAATTGACTTGTTTTAGAATATTATACCTCCTCCTCTTGCCCGAAATCTTTTGTTTTGTTAAACAAGATAAATATTTCAGGAGAGATTATTAATCAGCCTTTAATTCTGCAATCTTTGGTCGCATTTTCTGCTGGAGGCACAGTTCCCTCTTCATTTTTGTGGGGAGGAAAATTCTTCAAAACTAAGTTTGTCACAATCTTAAAAGCTTAACTGAAGGCAGCAAAGATCTCTTGCTTCTTAGCGATAATGTAATAATCTTAGGGTAATTATTCTGTTTTTAAAGTTGACAACAGTACACATTAATTTGGTCTATGATGTATTTTTTCTGTGTTGTGTAGGAGAGTTTGCCAGGCTGGCTGACCTGCCATGCCTCAAGGACCTGGTGTTTGTTGGAAATCCTCTAGAGGAGAAGTATTCAGCTGAGGGAACCTGGATGGATGAAGCCTGTAAAAGACTACCTAATTTGAAGACACTAGATGGTAAGATTTTTTAGAGACAGTGCTAAATGAAAAGCTTATAATAGTTTTATAAAGAGCATTTGCTTAAAGCACATTCACATTTTCCCCACTATTAGTTTCAAATACTCATTTTTTGGGAATTCTGAGGGAGTTGATCAGGAAACATTATGAAAATGGCTTGAGGTTCTGTGAAATGAAAAGTAGAAACTATAAAAATCAAACACTATATTTTGAAATCACTAGTGATGGCATGTAATAGCAATGAGTCGTTGCTTTGGAGATGTGTTCATTGATCTCTTTCCTTGTTGTGTTTAGGAACCCCTGTCATCAAACAAGAAGAGGATGAAGGAGATGGGGAGAGCTAGGAAGCGTGACTGACAGCAAAAATACAACCCCCTTTTCTTAGAGTCTTCACTTTTTTAGGTTTTGCATGGTTAGTCATGGTGCTTCTCTTTATACCAAATGACTTTTAACAACATAGAGGGAGTAGCTTAACAAGCACAAATAACCCACAAATACACAGAATGTGTATGTTTTAGAGTTAAAAAGTGTTTTAAATTGACAATACTTCAGGCCTTGTGGGTTTGGGACCAGAAAGAGCTTTTAATGAGAATTACATAAGCTCAATTCCTAGTGCTAACACTATGTATAAGTTTACAATGTGTTTTAAATTTTTTCTTGATTTATATGCCTCTCCATGTTCTTATAGCAAGAACTAAAGCACATGGTATCGAACCAACTGGTGAGCAGAGACATTGGTGTGGCCCAGTGGTAGCACCACACTGATAGACCCTCTCAGGCCTAACAAGAATTAGCTCTAAATACAGAACACAGGCCTCTCTTCACAACATCACCATGAGAGATGGCCAGAGCCAAAAAAAGATAGATTGTGCTATATTTACATAACAGTGGACTAATTATTGGAACATTTGATGGTAATACAAATCAGCAATGCTTGCATCCTGCCTTGGCAAACTGTTACAAGCTGTCAGACTGTTAACAAAATATAGGAATTCACTGCAACCACCTCTAACTTCTCAGGAAGTAAGTAGTATTACAAAATAGGAGATTTAGTTCCTATAGACTGACCTTCTCGTGGGACATGAAGAGATCGTCTCTAGCCACAGGACTGTTGAGCCAACATTTTATTTAGAGTGAAAACACACATAACCAAAACACATCCACTGCTCTGTTTGCTAATGTGTTCTTTGAAATCTTACAGACTGTAATACTGAGGTCATGTTGTATTTGTCTAAACTTGATCAAATTCTGATTGACACAAAAAGGCATTGTAATAAGGTCTAATTTTTTTGAAGGGCATTTTACTGTATTTTTAATGTCAGTTTTAGGTAAATGTTGGATGTGTATTTTCCACAGGTTAATGCATGTAGCATATCTTCATTAATTACTGAAGTCTGTGGAAAGCAATTTTCATATTTTAATTTATTTTAAAAAATGTTTGTACATACAAATGTGTGGTGTTTATGATTTTTAAATGATTTTGATATTTGAAATAAATACTATTCAAGTGTGTTGTTTAATATATATAAAAGTAAAATTGGTAATATATGATCATATTGAACAGAAGAATTAGTAATTGGACAACGACACTAACCAAGCCACGTGTTCTTCTTATTTATGTGATGAAGAGTTAGTGAAATGTAACTAAGTACGTTTAAGGAAATGTGCACATCCGTAAAAAATGACATTTACACAAATGCAGCTGCAATATTAAAAAAAAACTTATAAAAGAAGAACACTCATAGGGACATTTCTTTTGATAGAATGAGTACTTTTAATTGCCTCAATGAATATTGGTGATAATACCTATATATTTGAAGGACCTTTATCTATAGGATTTTTCACCTTGTAGTTTTTTTTTACTTTTAATCTTACTTCTTCAACCGCTGCTAGTATGTTATTTAAGTCACGTAACTGGTATATTTTATTCTCTCGTGACAACCCTAAACTAAACTTTAAGAAAACATATTTATCCAGAGAGTGTGAAAATATGAACGCACAAATGAGAAGTTATTCCGCCCTACTGCTTTCAGAATTTTTGTAATTTGCAATTGGTCAACTTCGATATCAATCACAATACTTCCACACACTTCCTTGGCAACGACCTCGAACCCGGAAGTTGTCGCTTTACCGCGAAATGTCCTTTGAAAATGTCAATAACTTAACTTCAGAGCGGTGAAAATGTGATTAAAAGTGATTTTAAAAGGTTGTAAGTGTCTATTTTGGAGTAGCTGTGATACGTGAGTGTCGTAAAAGCTTAAGTCAGATGTATTCAGTGCGGGGTGGTCGTAATGCAGCGGAGTAAAGCCACTGTGAGTGTAGAAGTGAAGCAGGTGATAGCAGCTCTGTGCAGACTGCTAGCTGCTACCGGTCTAGAAGCTGTCCCGGCACCGGAGACCTTCAGGCGGGCTAAATTTGGTGGTGGAGTCGAAGTGGTAGGTACATCATCTGTTTTCCCTGTCAAGAGTAGAATGCCACTACATTTTCTCGAGATCTTTTCGATTTGAAATACTTTCTAAATGCTGTTTTTAGTAACTACTTCACTTGAGATTTCCAATTTATTCTAAATACGTTCTTCTCCACTTCTCTACACTTCAATTTTCTATCAGCCAAAATTCATTTGACAGCTTTAGTTTATAGCTTCTTTAATTTAGATACAATAGTTATGCTCATTCAATTTTTTTTATTGATGACAGTAGAAATAACTATACAAAACTGTTCCTTGAACATTTTCTGTTACAAAACAGCCAAATTTTCCAAAACTTGGCTTAAAACCGACTGCGCTTATTTCTTGTAAAATTAATGGAGTAAGCAGACAGTATCTGACAGTATGCTTTTATTAGCAGAGTTCTTCCCACCAGACCAAGTGTATTGTACACACTAACATTCTGTACAAACATCTTTGTCAATAACTCTCTGATTTCTAGGAGGATCAGTTCTGGCAGCTTCTTGCCAACATCCTTCAGACAGCTGGCATTGTTTCCTGTGAAACTCGTGCACAGCTAAGAGGAGGTCAGTGGTCATGTTGATTTTTCCTCTGTCTGTTCATGGCTCATAATGCTATTTGTCACACAGATTTTTCTCTGTTTGTGTGCAGCCTTACAGACCAGAAAGCTGGTTGCAGCAGGTCTCTGGCAGACTGGCTACTATGCTGACTGGATGTATGAGAGGGAGGGAGGAGAAGCAAGGGAAGGAGGGAGGTTCTCCAGCAGAGACCTCCTCTTGGCGCTTGGCTGGTTGTTAGCTAAGGAGACACTTGAAAAGCTGCTGACACAGCGAGTACAGCAACTGGACAAAACACTTTTCACACCCACACCCGTGAGTAACACAGGTATAAATTCTAATACAATCTGATAAATCTAACCCTGTTTTTTTAAAATGTTGTATTCTCTTTCATCTCCTCTCTTCCTGTGTGTTAGGGAAACCCACAGCTTTCCAATAAGCTCCAGTTAGACTCACCATCTCTGAGGAAACTTCAGTGGCTCATTGGCAGTCTGAGACACCAGGGGAGAACCCTTCTGTCTATGCTTGACGAGCAAACTCGCTTGCTCCATGCTGTGAGACAAGCCTCCATTTACTTTTCTACTGACTGCCATTGTGTATTTGCCAGTTGCCCTGATTGAAAAGTTTGTGCAAAGTTCAACAAGTTAGATGTTTTATGAGCGCAAGTGCTGCATGATTCAAAATTATGAAAGTCTTTATTCCAAACAGTAGCCAAAGTGCACAAACCGCTGACCTTTAATGGTTTTAACTTCCCATATGACAGCATATGCACATTAATGCAAATATACTGTTTGGAAAATCTCAAGTATTTTTCATTAATATAAGCGTAAAATAAGAAAACAGTTTATACAATACAAAACACTTGTGAAGACTTCAATTTTTTGTTAATGCTGGCGCTCCCTGTGGACTTAGGCTGCACTTTATCTCTGCTCATAAAAAACTTGATCTAACAAGTGTCATTTTTCTAAATGAAGGAAACAGAGGTGCAACTTATTATTCAAACTCTTCTTATTCTTTTGAACAAACTACAGTGACACACAGACTGGACCTTTAAGAATAACTATATACAATTCGCTAGATTTCTGGCTGATTCCCTTGTTTGCTTATAAAAGTCATATTAAGTTATCAGTATAAGTTTATTACTGTGTCATAACAAGCTAAAGTTTCCGGTAGTTATTTTAGTGACTGAAATTTGTATTGGATTAAGTGTTCAGGTCTAAACGGGAATTCACTTTTTTCAGGTTTTGTTTGCCACCCCCCCCTCCCCTTTGTCCTTCTCTGATCAGCACTCAGTAGTGTTAGGAGAGGTAAGTGTTTGTTCTGCTGTTAAAATGAATTATTAGTAACTTACTCAGCCCAAGAGTTATGGTTAGATAACAAAATAATGTTCTGTTATCTAACTGTGTTAAACAATTTTAAACCACAAAATAATTGAAGTTTCTGTAATAGCCACCAATGTATAAGTGTACAGTGTCACATTCATTAATTTTAATTTTTTTTTTAATTTTACACTTTAAGATAAAACTTTTGGCTGTAATATTTTTGGAAAGAATGATTCAGTGTGAATAGAAAAGCAGTGTGTGAGTAGTTCTTAATCTCATAAAATACAATGTGTTAGTGTTCCACCTGTCAGACTTCCAGGCATGTGTGTGTGTGTTTTATAGGACTGTGTGAGTGTGCGGCAGCTCTGTGACCTCCTAGAAGCATATCTGAACTGGACACATGTGGAAAAAGTCTTCTGGACATGGATGGTGAGTTAGACACATGACAACAAACATGGAAACATCAACACAGTTCAGCATAGAAGTGAGTGACTCAAAAACAATTCATTAAAAAAAGTGATTGTTTTTTTTTATTCCAAAGAGTTTGTTTGACTGAATTTGAACACCAAAGTATTTTTTTTTATTTTGTTCTTTCTTTTTTGTATTTTATTTTGGTAATTCTTGTTACCAGCCAGCAGATTTGCTAAGTTCTTCTCTAAAAGTCCTCCAGGAAATGTAACTCAGCATGTGTGTGTACATGTAGGACAGTGTGATGGACTGCCATCTAACAGAGCCTGTTGTCAAAAAGCCTACACACGCACCCAGTGAGAGCCCGAGAGTGTGTCATCACGGAAACCGGGGGCTTGAGAAATTAGAGGACATGCTGTCAGAACTGCCCACAGCACAGGTGTGAAACACACACACGCGAGTTGTTCATTCCCACAGAGGTCATTTCCTGATGCCGTTAATTAGACTTAAACGATCCTTGTGAAGAAATGATTTGTTGAAA
>JAQNCA010000007.1:22443447-22467532 GCA_029783725.1 Acanthurus tractus
CACACACACACACACACACACACACACACACACACACACACACACACACACACACACACACACACACACATAAATATTTGACTATGTAAACTCTAGAGGGGAAATGCATTTTTATTTGAGATTGAGAAGTTTATACAGGAAGCTTATTCATGGTTTTCATACAGACACAATGTCATTTGTCAACACTAAACCTGGCGCTCTTTTGACCGGGGAATTTTGACAGGGTTACTGAACCTAGAATGAAAGGGACCCATGTTGAACAACAAATACATTTTAAAAAATAAATTATTTTCCATTTTATATGTGTATGTTGGAGGAAAGCAGTCAGGAAGTTATCCTCTTAGTAAAGGACTGTGATTAAAACGGGGCAAAAACACTTGTCAAAGTGAGCAAAATGTATGCTATTGCCAATAACGGAGAGCCATTTTAAAAACAGTATCCAGTTATCTAAAAGGTGCTACATGTAACATTTTAGTATGAGTTTAAGTACAATTCTTATGTGGAAGTAAAATTGGGGCTGTGTGTGTCAAATGTACAGCAATAATGTTGACACTAAGTTATGCAAGGGAAAACAAGACTATTACAGTGCAAAGATTGTTAACTGAAAAACATGAACTTATTCCCATAGAAGGAATTGAAAGTGGGACACTTTGACCACATCTGTTAGCCACATGCTTGTTCAGATCACGAGAGTTTCAAGGAATTGTACTGTGCACATTGTGTAATTTACATATTAGATCTTTTATATACTGATGGAAAATAGGAAGGAAACAGCAAATATTATTAGGTACAATGTGTTTATTCCTTGCTTGACAAATTTTGATATTAGATTAGCGTGAGGGTATCAGAGATTAAAGGATTGTTGCAGGTTCTCACCTGGACAGCTGACAGACATGGAGTCATAGATGATCTTGCAGGTCTTCAGCAGCAGCTCGATCTTTTTCTGGGGGGAATACTCCAGATGGAGGTTGTTTAACTTGATGCTGATCTTCTCCATAGCAGAGGCCTCAGGGACAGCAGTGGTTATCCCTAATGCTGTGGTGGTGCTGCCTAGAACCACAGACTGACACACACACACACACACACACACACACACGCACACACACACACACAAACACAGCACACCATCAGTATCTCAACTGCTGTCACAAGTATGCATATTAATGTGTTGTACAGTACTGTGTACATTCTCTTGCAGCTAAAGTGCACTTGTGTTGTCAGTAACAGCAGCTTCCACTTGTTGTTTCCCTACTATTAGCATTACCATTGCTAACATGCTCACAGTCAAACCTACCTGGTTCTGTGCCAGTTGTTTCAGACCGTTGTCGTTATTGTGCAGTTTTTCCAAACTCTGGTAAACTGGCTCCCTCAGTGGCTTCAGTACACTCTTGCACAAAGCAGCTTCAACTATGCTCTCTGCAGAAACACACACACACACACACACACACACACACACACACGTATAGAGCATTCAGTTACTTTCCATCTTTCTAAATGGAAATAATAGACAAGAAACCCCAAAACTAACAACACATTTATAAACAACCACATTAGTTGAATCAGCACCTCTCTGACACTGATGAAAAGCTTGATTCTACTGAGTGGGCTTCACACATCCTGAAACTGCTGTGGAGCTGATCTATTGTAAAGGTTTGGAGAAATTATATATATTATATAAATGCTACTTTTGACACAAAATATTTTTAGTTATTTAATTTAAAGTACAAAAACCTGAAAATGGAAATTAGCTGCATTTGCAGGGTGGACACATAACTTTTGTTTTTTTTACTGTAAAAGACTCTTTAAGATTACAGAAATTGTTGTATTTCATAAATACTTCTACAAAGCAGAGGGACCCAACCAACAACTTAAACAATAAAAATAAATAAACTCAGACAAAGAAAAACAACCACACACCCACAAAAATTGGTTGTGAAAGACCAACAGGGTGAATATTTATACAACTCCCACACCCAAACAAGATGGCAACCACCCTAGCACAAAACCTGAGGGTTTAAACTGTTCACTGGACACACCGAGAGGAAAGTTTCACATAATATTAGGATTTATTCCACATCTGGTAAACAGCCTAAAGACAGTGTTTGGAAGGGGCAGGTCGTTCCAAAAAAGCTAGAAGGTGATTGGATGAACGTTCTGTCTATCACATTCATTAACCAAAGCCAGACAGGAAACAAACAAAAACATCTTTTCCATTAAGAAAAGCCTTCAGTGCTGGTCTTTGCCCTTCTTTTAGTTATGAAATGCTGTCCAGTTCTGATTAAACTGCCACTATTGCCTCTACCTCTTCAGCCGCTGCCATTGTTCACAAGCTTGCAGCCGCCTCTTGCCTACATCAAAACTAAATCACTCCAGTCGCTACTATCACTTTCCTCTCCAAAGACGCTGCTTGGCCCAGTCATTATCTGATCGGACACAAACAAATTTAGCTAAAGCTTATCAAGATGGACCTGCAAGATTTTGATCTTGAAACCTCAGCAGTCAAGCTGCCTTGCAAAATTTATCAAACAGTGCTACTGAAACCTGTGTAATGTTTCGGTGGTTGCATCCGCTATTCACTATCTGTGAGTAAGACTCACAAGTGTCAAATAAAAAAAGAGCTGTCATATCATAGCAGCAGAGGATAGATATCTAGAGTTTGGTCTAAAATATGGGCAAAGTTCAACAAATGCAAGACCCTTCATTTCCCATTGTGCAATTCCAGAGCTATTTTTCATTAGATCCTGAAAACGCCCACATATTTCAGACTCGAGATATTGTGTAAGGTTTTCTGCTATAAATGTGTGGTTTCCAAACCCATACTGAGACTGACCCTTTAATAATTTCACAGTCATTTTCACAGACTTGACAGAGCTTTACACCAGCAGAGATACCACACAACTGTTTTCACAGACTAAGTAGTAAAGTGTAAATAAGTTAGACATACATAGGAAATGTTCTCCACATAGCTCGACCCACATGACACTTAAAGAAATCAACTGAAAAAAGTATCTAAGACAGTCTTAAATTTACCCAGTTTGTCTTGTGCATACTGATGCTGTGGCTCTAGCATAGCTTGCAGCTCTGTACTCTGCAGAAGGTAACTCTTCAGTTGAGTCACCATCTGTCTGATTTCCTGTAGCAGCTCAGTGGAGGAGGAGTGGTTCGACATGGTCTCTAAGGTGAACGCACGGTGCTCTTTGACCTAAACACAAAAATACAAAAGCTTCACATGATTTCCTTTGTGTTTCATACTTTTGGTTAATGTTGTTATCCTGACAAATCCAAATAAATCTCTTGAATGTTGAACTCAAAATCCAAAACAGATAAGGATCTTTCTCTCTAAGTGCACTTACCAGATTACCAAAGTAGCTCAGGGGGTCTCTGGCCAGCTCTACGATCCGCTGCGTGAGGCGGCGCTCATGGCTGATGAGACCAGTAAGGACGGTGGACAGGCGATAGCGGGCTCGGTCCAACATAACGGTGGTGGGGGTTCTCTTTACAGTGACCTTGGGGCTTCGGCTTCCTACAGGACGGCTGGAAAGAAATATACAGTCAGTCTCCACCGCAGGGGCGGGATTCAATATCCTTGTGACAGAGAAATATGCATTCAAGTACAAAAACTCTCTGTAAAACATGACTCGTGACTTTGAACCCTTTGATTGATATAGTGTTACCAATTGATTATGAAGTTCAGTCATTACTCCTCTCAGACCTTTGGTGCAGTGCTGAGATCTAGAGACCAGTAACACTATACATAACTCAGAACGATGTCATAATTTAAAATGTGAGTTCCTCTTTGTGTTATTAATTAACAGAAAGCAACTTAATGTTTCTGGACCTGCTCGCTGTCAGGTCTGCCTTTGCAAGTTTAAGGTAGTTTTACGTACAAAATGACTGCAAGTTTGGCCTGCATGTTAGTTGTATATGTTTTAACTATAGCCAGGTGTTTTGCAATACATGCAAAAAAGCAGAGGGACCCAACCAACAACATGACTTATTGTAGAATAAACTTAATCTTAATAGCATTGCAATTGCAAGGATAACATTATAGCACTGGGTTGTAACTACTATTTTCAAAAAGCAGAAGAAGGTGTCTACTATGTTGCTATGTTAGGTACAGACATGAGGGCCATTAGAGTGGTTCTCCACCAATTTTACACATAAACATCTGAGAGTTCTACAGAATTCATCAAAAAAAAGTTACATATAACCTTTTGTGGCTCCAGAAAGTGGCTGTGTGAAATTCAGATTACAGGAGAGATTACAAGATTACAAGTAGAAAAACTAGAAAAATCTGGACGTTGAGTCAAAAAAAAGTCAGTTTATCAGACCTCTGCAGTCTCTCCTCATCTCTGTCTGAGCCCGGAGGCCCCAGGCTACAACGCTACTGCTAGCACAACAAAATTAGCTTCCTGACCAAACTGTTTGTGCTCAAGATACTTTGTGGGTAATTTTGGCACCTGGTCTTAAACAGAAATAGGATGCATTAAACAAAATATCTGGTACTGCTGCATTGCTTTGATGCAAAAATTAAAATATTGTTTACTTGTCAAATGCTGTTATTGAATTAAAACACTAAAACGTAGGATCGATCTTATAAAGCTAAGAAGTTTTAAAATAATCTTGATGAAGCCATCCTTAGTGAGCCCATTAATAAACTGAATAATACTATCAAGTACTATGGTAAGTTATTCACTCCATATCCCAAAATCTAATGAGAAGTGTTTTCTAATGAGCTTTCCTGTGTTTTGAGACACGCTGCTGGTTGGCTTTTCCTCTGACCTGAGGCACAGATAAACTTTCCACTTTTTCCACTCATTTTAGTAAGGATGTAAGGAGATACTTTAGAAATTCTCTTTTTCCATTTCCTATCATTTCAACATGATTTTTTTCAGTATAAGCATATACTGAGCATCACAGCTTTATTGGTTCATGAGTGGCTTTCCCTTGTTAATCTTGTTGTGAAGTGTTATAACTTCTTTAACATTTTTCTTTGCACTAAAAGAATTCACTGTGACATGACAAGTCTTGCCTTGTAAAGCGCACTTTGGTTAACCAGTGTTGAAAACTACATTTTACATGGACAGTTAATTAAAAAAAAAGCTTCAAGAAGTGGTAACTGCTGATGAATGACTCACATACAATGTTTTTCTGTCACCTTCTGCTCTAGTGAGATTTCTTGTACCACAAGTGTCTATTCTGAAACTCTTCTTCCTCTTAATACCATGCCTGCTGTCAGAGGGTGGACTAAGATAGAGACTCTGATCTTATGCTTGCTTATGATACTGTGACAACTATCACAAGGACATTGCTATTTTAGTTCTGCTTTGCCCTCTGCCTTTATAATCAACTGGAAAGTTGTAGGAATATTGTATAAGTTGACTAATCATGCAGCTTCGGCATCAGTTCTTTGGCATAACAGCATATGTATGAAGCCATCAAGCATATTTGGACCCAATTTACCATGTTCAGAGCCTAAAGTATTCAAAACTAAGCTGGACACAGACTTCCTTAAATAACCCACACAGCTAATGCTGACTAGCTGGTCAGCTACATCTAATAGAATACAGCCAAGTTGAAATGACATGCTGGATTGCTATGCCTGAATTAGATAACCAGCATTTTAACAGTTACTTTTTGACCAGACCACAACAAAGTTATCAGACACCATAAACCCCACAGGCGGTCCCTGAAGGGCTGAGTTAGTGATGAGGAAATGATGAAGGTAAACCATCCATTAGTTAATGCTGGAGTTTTTCCCTTTATGTGTAATCATGCTCTGACCTGCCCATATGAGATAAAAACGAGCAGAGGAAGAAAACACCAGATCTGAATGGAAGAATGAGGAGATCAACCTCCTTAAAACAACATATATGATAATACATAATTATGTTCCCTGCTATGTTAAGATTTGACTCTTTTAAATGTGTCATCTCATTGTGTTCTGATCCTCCACAGTGGTTTAATGGCACCTATTCGTCTTGATTAATATATGCATGTTGCTAATGTTGGCTGGTTGCATGCTGTGATGTGGGAGTGAGTGTATGGTGTTGAGGTTTGTAAAATTTGGTTTTCTGTAGTAGTAGAAGTGGCTGTCAGTGCACATCTAGCTTGTCTGATGATGTGAGTTTCAGGGAGGATTTGCTTTTTGATTGAGAAATCAACTGTTTGTTTGGTCATAACTCCCTTTGTCCTGTTTGCTTGGTGCATTGGCTCCAATATTCACACATTTGTTGTAAGTAATATAAATGGTGGTTATTAATGGTTGAGAGAGGGTCGTGCATTTTTCCTATGTAACTCAGGGAGACTGTAGACTGAAGAAAGAGATTTCAAGCTCCAGGGAAGATCAAGAAAAACAAACAAACAAACAAACAAGCAAACAAAAACCATGCCACCTCCTCCCTCTGATAAAAAACAAACTTTCTCTAACTCCCAATATATAGCATAACAGTACTAGATTTACATACATATTAATTCTAATTTTCTTTTACCTATTTTTCTGGAATTTTGGTTTAACTTTGAGATGGAAACTTGGCTATTTTAAACATAAAAAGTACCCATGTGAGAACAGACAGCTTGACAGATGTAGAAACAGTAAGTGAAGCGTGACAGGCCTTAGCCAACGGTCCGATGAAGCAGAACTTTGCCAGTCAAGACCTACTTGTGGTTTTGGCCCTGGTCCTGGTTCAGCTCTCCTTCTTCCTCTGTGCTGCTGGTAGAGCAGGAGTCAGGGTCCGTAGCAAGCACGGTGCCCCCCTGTGGTGAGTACAGTGACACATCTGGTCGCTGTGCTGGGGAGGGCGGAGGGACTTTCATCCCAGCACTCTGATTGGCTATTCCTCCTCCAGGTTGCTTCGGGCATCCTGGTGCATCTGAGGAACATGGTTTCCTCCTGGGTGGAGGAATTGGTCGGGAGGGTCTTTTCACCGACGGAGGACACTGAGAGCTGGATTTTTGTTTGTCATCCTCTTTCTCCATTTTCATCTGCTTTTCCTGCTTTTCATCTTCTTTCTCTTTCCTTTCTCTGTCCTTTTTTACATCTTCTTTATGATGTTGGGTACTATTCTCCTGTTCAGCACCCTCACCCAGCAGACCCGATTTACTTCCTGTTTTCTCCTCTCCTTTTTCTCCTCCCCCCTCACTCTTCTTTGCAGGATTTTGTCCCTTCTCTCTCTCCCTCCCCTCTCCTACATCTCGGTCAGTACTTTTCCTGGAGGAGGTGAGACGGAGAGGAGCAGGAGGCAGAGGGGGAGCGGCTCGGCTCTGCGGTGAGACAGGAGGCCTCGACGGAGGAGGTGATGTTGTCATTAACTTCCTCTTCTCTCTCTCTCCTACTCCTCCCCTTCCTTCCTCCTTTTTCTCTGCTGCTGGGGGTACAGAGGGTGGTGTGTGAGAGGGTGGAGAGGAGAAGAGGAGGCCCATTCCAGACCCCGAGCTCAGACTTGGGGGTCGAGGTGGTGGACGCTTGTATTTTATTTCCTGGTTTAATGCGGTTTTAGCAGGACCTTTGACCTCTGGACTAACTTTTTGTGGGGCTTCTCCATTCTGCTGGGGGGAAGTGATGTTTTCATTGGTCATGACATCATGTTTAGAGACAGATGGGTGGTTCTGGTCCTTGTTATGGCTCTCCTCCACAGTGACAGGGTTGACATATAAGTAGAGTCTGCTGTGGTTCTGATCCAAAACCTGGTCTTCGTTCTTTGCCTGCTGGTTGAGATCAGACGTCCAGAAATCTGCAACACATGCAGTCTGCTTTTAAAAAGTTTCTTTCTACTTATTTAGCAGATTATTTTACTGGATAAAGTCGTCTACTTTTCCCTGCCTCACACTTCATGATTTTATGAAAACAGTCAACCAGGCATGATGGTTCATTAATGACCCTGAAAATAGCAGTTAGACAAAAATTAGTATGTGTTGCCTTCTGACAAAGCCAGGCTTACTGCTTCCTCATGCTTCATTTTTTTATGGAAAGCTAAGCTACCCATCTCCTGGCTAAAGCTTTCATGATTAAAAGAGATATTTCAGAAAGACATGGATATATTTCTACAAGACTCTGGGACTTAAACAAACATATTTTCAAAAAGGCGAACTCTCCCTTTAAGACAAATGTCAAAATATTTCAATATTTCATTTCTACTGAGTAGTGATATTGATGCAATCAATTTATCTTCTATTGTTGATTGCAGTTTTCTGCTTGCAGCAGTGACCTAACTTCAAAGCACTTCAAAGACGTAGATTTATCTACCTGCACCCATAGCAGAGATGACCTCCAGTTCCTCTCTCTTAGTTGCTGTGGTAATGGCCTGGGGTAACCTCAGTGGGATGGCCAGGATGTCCCTGATTGGTGGATTCAGTTATGAGAAGCAAGCATTAAGAGTATGCGGGCAGGTTTAGTGGTATGACATAATAAAATCAAGTGTGTTTGTGGCTCTTTGTATCTGTCTGTGTGTGCATGAGTTTTTACATATTTGTGTGCAATTTCCAGAGTGTAATGTGTGGATATGTATAATATAAAATAATATGCATGCATGCATGTATGTTTTAAAAGTTTAGCTATAGTTTAGTTACAAGCATCACAGCACTACCTTGTGTATGTGTATGTCACATGTTTCTATATCCGCATGTGTAAACATATGATACGTTACCTGCTGTTACAGTAGAAAGAGATCAGTTTGAAGATGTCATCAAAAACAAGAGATGAACCATCTAAGTGAATAACTGAGACAAGAAACAATTAAAGAATGAATATTTGCTCTGCCATGTTATCTGTGGTCAGCAATGCACATTTTGCTTTATGCATTTCACAACCTGAAGCTTTAGTGAAGAAGCAAAGCAGCGCTAGTGTGTAACACTTACATGTCTTGTGTTGTTTGACCATCAGATTGTTTATGAGTTGCTGCCCTTCTTCATCAGGCAGACGTACTGACAGTGTCATGTTCTTGTCCTTTTTGCTGTGAACCAGGAACGCCTGCAGATGTCAACATGAGAGGTTACAACTTTGAGGTCATGTAAAAAAAAATCTGGTGTTAGAAATACAGTGTGTACACAAAAACAACACAATCATTCGTTTATAATTTCACCACAAAATATTTAGACAGACTGTGTCAAACCTCATACAGCTTGTGTAAAGTTTAACCAATATGGGTTTTAAAAGCTGATACTATTTATTTTTCTATCTACTGCTGGCAATAGTTTGTGCCAGTATGCACATGTGTTCCAATAAGTACCTGTACTTTCTTTCAAAGAAAGTTCAATTCAAGAGATTCCTGAAAAGGACTACGTCGTTGAGGAGAGTTGAGCTAGCAAACTACAGAATCCAAAACAATTCAATTTTTTTTAAAGTATTACTTCAAGCTCTAATCCAAGTGTGTGTGTCTGTCTCACCCCAGCTTTTTCTTTCTCCATTACACTTGTGGTTTGGTCCTGGCTGAGTCCTTTAGGCTGCCAGACTGAGACGCTCCCAACCAACCGATCTATAGCACTCAGCAGTGGAGGTGCTGGAGAGGGTGGTGGGATGACAGGAGGGGTTGATATTGTTGGAGATAATGAAGGAAGAATTAAAGAAGGAGTAAGATCAGAGGAGATAGTTGGCTGGAGAGAAATCAGGGGAGAAGGAGAGACTGGGGTGGGTGAGAGAGGAGGAGGAAGAGATGGGGGAGGAGGATTGGAGGAGAGAGGTGGAGGAGCAGGGGAAGCATTGGAGGAGAGAGGTGGAGGAACTGAAGGAGGATTGGAGGAAAGAGGTGGAGGAGCAGAGGGAGGATCGGAGGTGACAGGTGGGGGAGCGGAGGGAGGATTGGAGGAGACAGGTGGGGGAGCGGAGGGAGGATTGGAGGAGACAGGTGGAGGAGCGGAGGGAGGATTGGAGGAGACAGGGAGAGGATGTCTGGGGACAGGAGGGAGAGGAGGAGGGAGGGATGGAGGAGTGGAAGGAGGTACAGGAGGACTGGAAGGGAGTTGGGAGGGCTTTGCCGTAGGAGGTGGTGGTTTAGGTCGACATGGCCGGGCTGGAGGAAGGGAAGAAGGCAGGGGAGGAGAAGAGAGAGGAGGAGATGGAGGGATGGAGGCAGTTGAAGGGACAACTGGAGCATCAAGTGCATCTGCCAGAGGGCCTGTGTGGCTGTGAAGGAAAAGAAAGCAAAGGTCAGAGATGGAACAACATGCAGAGGATTTGTAAACATCTCATATCTGGAAACAAGCATTTGGTGACCAGAACATGACTCATTATCAGAGACAGCAGACACACTGCCTGGAACGGAAGTTTACCCTGCGCACTGCATGCAGTTTGTGACACATGATGTGTCTCATTGCTGTGAATAATTGAAACTGTTGTTGTGGGATGAGGAGCCATCAGTTTTTCTTTAAGCAATCTGCTGGATTGTTTTGAGCAGAGGTTGCACAAACACTCGACTGTTGCACAGTGTCAGTATGACATAAGCCTAAAGAATGCAGCTGTTGTTACTCTATGTTTTTCTTATTGTTATCCATGTTTGGTATTTCATGAGAAGACCAAACCAAAATATTAGTCCATCTCTGCTGCTACCCCTTAGCTGTGTTACTGGATTTTAGCCATTTGCCCAAAAAGCATCGAACACAAAATTGACAACTTTAAAATTGTTATGGTTGATAAGTTAGCAAACAGTTATCTATTTAAATATCATCCAAGCAACATCATGTTTTAATTAGAGTCCTGTTTTGCCCACCTACTGGCGCCAGGGCTGATATTTAATCTCCTTTTGGCTCTACTTTGGTCTTCACTACCCTCTGACCCAAATATCTGTCCCATTGTAAATGTTACTTTATGTTTAGCAGCTAGTTGCTAACTTTGCATGTTCCTGTGGTGAAGCAGTGTTCAGGGGTTTCATCTGAATTAACTTTTACTCCAAACATTTGCCCTCTGCTGCTGGAAACACCACTGATGAATGCAGTGGGTGTAACCAAAACAATGAGCTGAGAGAATCAGAAGTTTGTGAAAACTCTCAATGGAGGAGAGAAACATCCAGAGAAATTATATATTTCACATTACACATAGTTAAACCCAACATTGGAACATTTTCACGTCTTTCAGTCAATATTCATCACACTGCCATTCACTCTTGTACTTGCCCAGCATGGTTTGAATTAGACATCAGCCCTGTACATGCAGTACAGAGTAATAATCTGAGCTCTGTGTGGAAATTGAACTGTTACTGGCATTGAAATGCAAAATATAGTACCTTTTAATACACAGGTGTGCTTTAGAACAGTGTATGTACTGACTAATGAACTGCAGTGTGTATTTATGGTGATTAAGTAACATGTCTGTTAGGCTCACTAATATATTTTATTAAACAACAATGGAGTTCTTTAAATAAAATAAGAAATATCAGGATCTAACATACAAAATATTTACTGGTGGGACTGACTTATTGCTGGCTTGAGTCTTTCTTTAACTACATTTAAAGAGGACAGTAGCGTATACGTATGCTTAATCAACCACAAGTCATGGTCATACAGTCTATGGTCAAAATGCATATTAGCACAGCCTATTAGCATTACCTAGCCTAGCTTCATTGTTCAAAAACAGTTGTGGTCATGTACATTGTCATTCTTAGAGGAAGTAGTGTGGTTATGTGGGAATAAGAAAAGAGGGCCTTGAATTTAAGCAATGAAAATATCAGCAGAGAATATAAATGCTACAATAGCAGTAATTTGATCATTTTCTCACACTGATATTAAAATACTACTCGTTAAATATCATGCTAGGTTACAGCATTTCCTCCTCATTTCTCCTCAGCCAGTCACGTCCAATCACCACCTGCGTAGCTCTTCTTTCAAATGGTTGACAACATGACTGTTGTGGTCTGGTAGTTTTACTTTACATAAATATGTAAACAGGTTCAGTATCAGTTTAATCTCTAAGCCATTTTCACTTTTATTCATTCAGCACTACATTAAAAGCCAAATGCTGATTTTAACTCAGTGCTTTTCAAACTGCTTGCTTGTCCCCTCTGTAGGTTTAGGCTGATCACTGCAAGTTTTTTGACAAACATTGTGTTACATCACACCATCACAATGGTGTAATAAACTGCTTAACACTGTGAGTTTGTACTCCATTTCTGTTAACAAATATAGCTGAACTTTGCTTTTAAAAAGGGGAAAACAATACCCATTATTGCTGGAAATGACAAGAGTAAATTACTACTGTGGGTCCTATTAGCCAGCAGTTAATCACTGCAACACACCACAACATCTAGAACATCAAAAATGCCCAATTAATATTGGGCAAAAAACACCTTCGGCTACGTGAGATTGTATCAACAATGTTAAATCAACCATATCCACTGTGAGGTAATGAATGATCAGTTCTCTCAAAAGCAACCACAACGACAACAACAAATTTTTTCCTGTGAATCTTTTGGTAATAGTGAACCATGCAGATAGTTATGTTTTTAATTGTCTCAATTTTTCATCTGTCACTTCTGCCTGATCCCCAGCACAGGGAGTATACACACAGTATCTGTGAACTAGAGACATCATCGTAAGCATTTTTGATGAGAACTACCTTCTCACAAAAAGAAACTTCCCCATTTTTTTAGCTGTGGTCTAAAAATTATTCCCAACAAGGACCCTGTTTCTGAATCATGCAGGAAAAGACAGTGCTAGGGGTAAGTCAGAGGATGTGCTTCTTTGTAAATTGGTTGAACCACAGCCCTAAAACTGCTGGTTCTC
The DNA here is from genome assembly GCA_029783725.1 of Acanthurus tractus. NCBI lineage: Eukaryota > Metazoa > Chordata > Actinopteri > Acanthuriformes > Acanthuridae > Acanthurus > Acanthurus tractus. The sequence goes on from JAQNCA010000007.1 coordinate 22,456,159, forward strand.
TCTTTTATTTCTTTTTTTTTAAGAACACCAAGAAGCCAGTTGTGAGTGAGGTCATTCTTCTATGAACTTTTTAAAATTGATATCCAGAAAAACTGAGGAAATCACATGATTACAAAACATGCCCCAAAAGTCTTGTTTATGCCACACATGACGTGCAGACTCACAGGAAAAGAGTAAGATAACCATTGGGTCAGCTAAATCTAGGGAAGCATCAGACACTGCAGTTTCCAGTGAACCACTTAGCACAGACATCCTGGAATAGACTCTATTTGACTCATTATTTTTCACTGCCATTTTGAAACGTCATACATTTTTTTCTATTACATATTTTCATAGTCAGGTAGATTAAAAAAAAATCACATAATTATTTGGTTACAGGGGGTCAAAGACAATAGTTATAAATGTGTCATGTCAGCTTTCTCTGCAGTACTTGGAAAAGTGCTTGATAGAAATGCTATTAACTCAATTACTGTACTAAGTACACATTGTAGGTAGTTGCACTTCCCTTCAGTATTAGATCCCTTTAGTGATCAAACTTTTGGACTTCTTACATTCAAAACAGGATAAACTCATAAAATATGAGTAATTATGGATTAATCTAGTCAACAGTACATAGAATATCCCAGATGAGCCTTACCTTAACCAACCACAACTAAGTTACTCACACATTAATGAATTAATTAAAATATTCACTTATTAAATATGTAATTACATCACTAGATGTTTAGAGTGCAGGTCTTGTTATAAAATATTTTTACTGGCGTATTAAAAGTTTTATTCATTCTTTCACTTAAACTGACCTAACATGACCCTTAGAAATATCACATTATCTTGTAAATATAAGAAAAGAGCAACATGACTCTGGCACTAACTTCAAAAAATCATTAAACAAAACAAATACTTCCTTATTACCTAAAATCTCCTCTTTATTTCATAACCTTATTGCCTAATGCTGCAAATCTCAACAAATGCAGCCATAAAACCTAAATGATCTCAACCTAAATAATATAAAAAACGGCACCATTGTTTAAAGTTTGAAGTTGAGGCTGTTATGCCGTAATGAGTAAAATCTTCCTCAGACATTTAAACTTTTTGTTGTCTGTTGACTTTGGCAACTTTCAGGTTTTTGCATTCTTGCATACAAGCAGCATTAACTCCAAATGCCAGTTTTCCTGCAAAAGAAATGGTTGCCATTCTCTTTTTGCCATTCATGTGGCAAAAAATACAATTCAGGGAGACAACATGAAATCTCCAAAACTCTGAGAAGCTGCTGACCTATTTATTAGTCAGTGAGTCACCACATCTGTTTTCCTGCTTTGGCTGCCGGACTTTCGACCCCAGGCTTCCCCTCCCTTCCATAAGTTACAACTTCCCTCAGCCTCGACAGAGTACAGTTCCTGCACTGTACCCTGTTCACCCTGCTACATTATCGCAGACCCCTTAAAAACTCACCTTGAGTCCTTGGAAACAACGCTGGCTTCCATCATATTTCCACAGACTGGGTGTCCGACTGCTCTCTATCACTCTGTCTCTCTCTCAGCTCCATCAAAAAAAAAAACTCCGCCTCCTCTCTGCCCCCCTTTTTCTTCCTCCTGTTGATCGGAGCAGTACTGAATAAGGAAAAACTAAAAGGCAAAGGGAAAATATATTTCTCTGTGTCAGCCCTCCCCTCTGTTTCTGCATCAACTTCCTGAGCTGATCGTCAGGCAGGAAGAGGCCGAACACTTTGGTCAGACTTCCCCCACTCCCCCTGTCGCTTTATGCAGTGCAGTTAATATATCACTCACTTTGTTTGACTGAATCCTGTGATCTTTGCTTATTCTAGCATACTCAAATGAGCTAACAAACACCCACCTTTAAATGTTAAGTCTGTATATGTGGCCTAAATATTCAGCAGATGCTCTTTTAGCCTCCGCCTCTCCTTCCCTCCCCCCTCCCTTCTCCTGTAAAGATTTCCAGATGCTCCTCGTTCAAACTGTGGAATGTACAACCTCATGCTTCCCTTAAGCTTCACTCCTTTTAACCCCCCCAATTCCTTTTTTTCCACTTCTCTCTCTGCCTCCTCACTCACTCCTCCCCCTTCTTTGGTCACAATTAAAACTTATTGCTTTCAGTTGTCCTGTCTTCACTTCTCCTCTCATTTTTAATCTTTTTTTGGAGATCTGTATAGATCACTCTTAAGGCTGGGCTAATATATTGGAGGGCAGCTATGTCTTGGTTTCCATTATTTCTGAGCAGAATCACATTCACAGTAAAAGACTGAATTCTTTTGAGTTTGAGGGCATGAAAATACTTGAAAGAGAAAATCTGATTATTTGCACAAAATATTCATGTTAATCAGCAACTCTCATCAGAGAATTCCTAACACATTTACCAAAGCATGATCTAATATCTCTTTTTTTGATTACTTTCATCCCTGTTTCATCAGATTGCTGTGCATTTAGCATATTATTTCATAACTAAAGCTTACAGAAACCAAAGAAGTCCCCACTTTGCAAAACTTTCACATGCCATTGTGCATGGACACGCATATGTGGTCATGCTGTCGCAATGCAGCCAAGCATGCTGACTTTGCATCTGCTTCCTGTGCAAAGATGGGTGGTCATATGTGATGTGATTCTTAAGACTTTTCCTGTCTCTCTGCTGAACGTGAGAACTAGGTGAAAAGGTTTTGTGCAAGTTATCACCAGCAGTGAGCAACCACTGGAGGGAGCTATGGTACAGATCAGGACACATGATAGTTTGTGTGGCATTAGCTTTGTGGTGGACTGAAAGAGCACAATAAGGCCTCTTACACACCCAGAAACATGGTTATTGCTCTTCTAGACATTGTTTCATCCATTCATAACCAGGAGGAATTTGGGCTGTGAAAAAACCTCTGTGGTCAAAGCCATGCACATTTAGACAGCCTTATCATACGAGTGTTGGTGAAATTGGTGCAGCCAAAACAATGATCCACTGAAAGCCTGATCCAACTAATAGCTGTATTCACTTATTTTGGACCTCTAGAGGGCAGTGAAACTAGCTGAAAACACTGCTGCTAATCAACATGTCAGCATTTAGGTCATCATAAAATAACATGCATTAATTTATATATTTATATAAATGTAAAATTTCCTTTTCATACATAGATACAGAAAAAGGGAAAATAATTCAATACCAGTTTGAAAACAACACAATATGTAAACACAACATCATATTGTGACACTACTGAGACATTTTCAGATTCTATTCAATACAGGGTTTATGTTGAATGTCTATGTAAACAGTTTAATTTTTTATTTACTCTCCTTTTACCTCTGTTTTAGACCCTTTTGTTCAAATGTGATCCCTCCAAAAATCGCCACAGTACTTTTTCCTTTCTGTCCAAGTACCTGTATAAAATTAAGTACCAACTTATTAGCAAGTTTGAATTGTACCACTTTACTTGAGGCCAAGAAAATTAGTCATGACATTGTTACAAAAGCATTCAACTTAAGTTGCCAACAGATGCTAACTGTTAAGTGCTGCTAGCTACAGCTAGTCACTGTTAGCAAGTTAGCTAAGTTAGCTTTTGAGCTGGTGCTTCTGTTAACTGATAAAGATGATCATCATATACTTAAAGAACAAGTCACAATTGAACAACTGTAATTACAGTCAATAAATATCACATGACACTGTTGTAATGGTCTAAGGAAATCAATTGATAAAAAGTGGTGGAACCGTACCTGTACGTGCTTGCCTCCAACCACGTACGACAGATAAATGTAATGTTAACACATACAGCTAAGTCATTTAAGTTTGACAGTTGGGCATGCTTTTATGACAAGTTATAATGTCTTGGTTGGTAGGAAATTGAACTTAAAAAAAATCTTTAAAATTATCAGCTTTGAAATAGAAATACCAAAAATTGCAACCATCATGAATTCCATTGACTACTACATAATCTTTGGAAATGTCACACTCATGCATAACCTTTTAATAAAGTGTGTTCTGAGAGACTCTGAGGTCACAAGCTGTTGTGAAAATGAACTGTGCTTAAATCCTTGAAAGGGCAATTTTCAGCACACCAAGTTGCAGTTAAACATCTCATCCAAAGTTTTAGTGTTCAAATGGCAAGAGCCATTTTAACATCAAATAGTCATTGTTATTGATCTTTTAACAGAATGCTTTTTGGGGTTTATTTTTTTTTTGCTAATAGTAACTAAAAAATAGGCTAGTGGTATTTTCTTCCAACTTTGTTTTTTCGTCTGTATGATATCTCATCATTAGGAAAATTGTATGGCATAAATACACAGGCAGTTCATTGTGATTTGCAATAAACTGTATGCTTTCACATAAAATTATATATGAACAGTCTTTTATTATAAATCTATGAAAGACAGCATTTTGCATTCGAAATGAGTTCATGAATGGAGTTTAACCTAAAACACCTTGGCTAGTGATGGTCCAGCTAACTGTTAGTGAGCTGTACTTTTTCAGGACTGAGTTAAAGGACTTATTTTAACAATAGTTTCAGAAAAAAATTTATACCAGCTATGACCCAATTGATCCAGTCTCATGTTCAAAATTAACATTCTAATCTGGATACTTCAGTTGTCAATACATGCTAAAAAGGTCCTCGTTTCTCACCAATTTTAGGAGAAATATAGCTGCTACATGCTCCACTATGCTCACCAGATAGTGTCTAATTCTGTGTGTCTGCTGTTTGGTGCTGGGATGTTCACTGGGTTTATCAGAGCATTTACGCTTAAAACAGTTGCTGTGGCTGAAAACAAGGAAATTGAGGACATCAGTTTCCCACTTTGTAAAACCAGAACAGCGAGCTTGGAGATACATAAACACTTTGTAGACATGGGCATACGAAGCATGATAAGTGTTGGTGTAACAATCAAAAAATTGGGGGGGCTGGGGGCTTTTTCAAGATACTTTTTAAATAGTTTAAGCCTTTTCCTGTATTTTTGTGCTTTTTAGTAGGTAGTTTGATTTTTTTTTTTAGTCTAGCTGGACCAGCAGGGAAACACAGTTAAAATATTGTGTGATTTCAAGGAGAGGAATATGCTGGCCAAGGATCACTTATTTGAAGATAATAATATATCAAAAGTACAGAAACTGATTTAATGGCTATTTTTAAGCCAAATTTTAAAGTAAACCCCATTATATATTTGGATTAGACAATCACTTTATTCACGTATGCAGACGCAACATCTGTTAAAAGAATTTCTTCAATGTTATCTCATCAATAAGTGAAGTGGAGAGGACAAAAGTAGCGTAAGTGCCCCCATCCATTCTCCAGTAAACCACATTTATGCTCTAATCTATTTTCCATCTTTGAAGAATTAGCAGGAGCAACACTGAATGACAAAAGGAATCAATATAACAGCCATCTCCAACATTTCATGAGAAGCAACCGTTTGAAACACAAAATTGGCACAAGTTTAATGAGTGTGTTTCAGCAAAGTAATTGAATAAACACAATCAAATCATGCAAGCTTTGCAGTACTACCCCTGTTTACACCTCAACAATATTTTATATCGCATGTTTGCTAACATTTCAAATAGCAAATAACTGAAAGACAATGATTTTAAAAAGCCTAATGCCACTGTCACTTACTGCCCTGATATCTCCTCACTGTTTCTTTGATCAGTCCCCCTCATTCCAATATGTTTCCCTACATATTCTGCTTTAAAACTTAGATGAATACATAGATTTAATTTTGGATAAATGAACAATTTCCTATAAATTTTGAAGTGACAGCGTGTGACCAAGCTTGGCTCAGCTACCTGGCATCCAGGCGTCAATGACAAGCTAACGTTAGCAGCACACTTGTGTGTATGTGCTGTGCTGGATCCATCTTGGTGCGAAGTGTCAATCAAATGCTGTATATTATTTCATTAATCTGGGCATTCTGTCAATAGGGAAGTGGGATAGTATGATTACAAGAATTTGGATAGTGCAGCATAGGTCAACATATGGCCATATTATAACAGTTAGTTTAGCAGGTTTGTTGATCCAGTCCATTCAGTTAATGTCCTATATCTCTCTAGACTTTTCTGTTGGATGTCCGCTTCACTTGGCAAGCCCGCTGCACTTGCTGTGAAAATGTGATATTTGTGTCAGTTACAGGCCACCATATGCTGTGCCAGACGCCTACTGTGGTGCTAGTGCATACGTTTCTAACCAGTACTTTATCTTTTATCTACTTTCTGAACACAGCCACACTTCTCTGGTTTAGCTGTTTAAGAGACTGAGCATTTGGTTCGGTTGATTCATTTGTTTACCAGAAACTGGCTGTGGGATTTGACTGCCTTACAAAATACTTTACTGATGACAATAACTGTGGAGCAGTGAATGAGTGGAGCAGCTGCATGTTTATACAGGAGGTTTTGTCCTGATGGAGATAGACACGACTAAAGGAGATAATAAAACAGAGGCCATGTACTGTGCCATTTACATATTCATGTGAAATAGTTACATATATATACCTGATTACATTGACTTTTTCCTGCTAATATACAAAAGTTAACGTGTATTCCATAGTTTGATTTACTCTGTATCTTATTTGATATCTTGATTTTTACACTGAAAATAGGGGAGAGCTCAGACTACTATATATACAGGAGAAGGAAATCTAGATTTAAAGCTCCCAAATTTCAAGAGAGACTGTAAAAATAAAAAACATTGTCTTTATCTATGCTAAAAATTCTGACATAGCATCCCTAGAGCTCAAAGCTAAAGTGAGCATACTAACATGCTCACATTGATAATGCAAACATGTTGGTGTTTTGGCAGTTAAAAAGTTTACCATGTTAACCATGTTAGTTTATCATATTAGTAGATAAAAGTGCTTATCAGAACTAAAAACAAACACACTTGAGGATATGTTGGAACAAAAGCATTCAGCAAATTGAAATTTCCTCCTGCTCATGGTGCTTAAGGAAATATCAAGAGACAAGGACTAGTGCTGTTTACACAAAATTAAATCACATCTCCAAAAATAGTGTTAGTCTTATAAAACAATGGACCATTCAGCATTGTTGTCCTTAGAGGCATGTTAGTAAAGTAACTAAAAGCTTGGTTACAGTAATTTGTTGGTCCAGTGCCTTGTTCTCTCTGTATTTTAAGGCTCGGCAGGAATCAGAGTACATGTGGTACAAGGTACTTTACTCAGTTTCATTTTCGACTGCAACTGGTTCTCCCCATGTAGGCGGCATTCTCTAGCTAATTATCACAGTGTCATTGGGTGAAACTGCTTTGAAATCAAATTCAACACGCCACAAACACACAGGAACAATGGAGGCTATCCTTTCCCTCTCAAATCCTTCCACTGGCAGTCAAACAGAAGGGTGCAGTCTGCACTTTGTGAAATGGCCACAGCATGATTTTGCAGGCCACCATTTTAAAAATCCTGAAATTTTGTAAATAAAACTGGCTAATGCATTTTGGGGTCAATATGTTGGATATGCAAGCAGCACAATAGTACTGTCTCCTAACATTTGACTATAAAAAATAGTAAAAGTTGAGCCATACAGTGCAGTGGAAACAAAGCATGAAACCTGAGCTATGGAAAAAAAACTGTCAACTGTGACATTATCAAAATAAAAAAACAACATGTTGAGTTGTGATCTAATTTGATGACATATGAATTGCCTCCACCTCCCAAAACCATTACAAATCCTTGTTAAACAATAAATCTAGCTTATGATGTGGCAGCACTATAGTCAATGTTTGGTTAGATTTTGAAACAAAAACAATCTGATGATGGAAATGTTATGGCTGTAAATTAGTTTTGAAGAACATCACAGTTTGGTTTCAATGAGCTCTTGATAAAGGTCAGGGAAGCTTCATCGTCATGGTAACAGTAATAACCATGTGTTCTAGGTTAGGGGCAACTGTGCTCATGATTAAAATAAAAAAAAAACACATCAACTTTCAGCAGGACACAGAAAACAAACACCGATCTCTTGAGTTAAAGTTCAGTGTTTTGCTAAACCACCCATCCAATCAGATCGTTGCCCTCTGTGGATTGTGGACCTTCTATAACAACACCACCTGCCTCAAGGCTATCAATTACTGCAGCCACAGGAGACTTTTTTATGCTGTCCCTCTTCTGTGGAGGACAGTTTTGTGCATGAGAGGTAAAAAGCCAAATACAGCGGTATTGTAAGGATAGGGTGGGGGGATACAAAGCAACCATAGTCAACTGCAGTTAGCATTTTGCCTCAAGAATCAATGTTCCTTTATTTTATCCATGACCTTAACATAACCACAACTAGTAGTTTTGGTTTTAGCTCAAAGCACCTTTTCAAACTTTAACTGTTGCGGATCAGGAACAAGATTTGCATGAACACATGGAGGTCTCTGGATTATCTAGGGGTGTCTTTGGTGCTTTTAAGATACAGTCAGTCTAAGCTTTTTGAACCATTGCTGTCTGAACTGCAATGATTCAAAGCTATCATCTTCATCTTTAGCTTTCTCTAAAGGTGAAAGTCCAGCAGCTCAGCTCCAAGCTCCTCTTATAACACTAAATCAGAAATGTAGTGGCACCTATACACAGGTTAACAGTGTATATCACTTCTGGGGAGGCGACTCAATTATTTTACCTCAATTATCTACCTAAAAATAACTACATATATTTGTATATCACTGCACATCTTGCAAAACAAAACTGCAGGCAGTCCGCATCATGTGTGGTGTTTACAACAAATACCTATGTAACCTGGTTAAAGAAGACACAAACATGAGAAGGGTCGCTGTCTAAAGAGCAAACATTGGGAGCAAATGTCCCACAAAGAGGCACTTTTTTAACTGGTTAACAAAAAAAACACTGTCTAACATAACATTATGAGTTTTCAAAGGTTAATATGTTTAGTGTTGGAAACATTACAATATTTTCTGTCAAGTAGAGTTGTGAACCTACCCAGTTTGGAAATACTCATGTAAATACACACTGCTTGAATCTCTGGATAACAACCAAAAGCTTGGGGCCTTTTAGATTCTGGTCAAACTTTTACCTTTACTGTTAAATAAGACCTCAGAAATAGGAGGAAATATAAGCATTAGCTTGAACTAAATTACTGTGAAACTTCATGTTCCAACAGATGTTGTTCTTATGAAACTCATCATGCCCAACTGTCAGCTGTAGACGCACCAGCCTGTGCATGCTGGAAAAAAGCAACAGACTTTTAAGCAAATTTACTGTTTGACACTGTATTTTTTCCCTGTATTGACTGAGATCTTCCTGTCTCTGCTTGCTTCTCCCTGCCTTGTCTCCATCTCTCTCCTTTTCACACACACACACACTCACAGAGTCAACAGTACTTGGGTGCACACGGTGAACAAGCATAATAAAGGGGAGTGTGAGTCAGTCTTTGTCTCTGTCAATCATACAAAACATCATGGGAACGACTGGCCCAATTTTAACAAGCCTGTGGTGAATGGTAAAGCTTGCAGTCAAAACCCTGGAGGTTTAGGAATCCAATAGAATCTTCTCGGTATTTTTCTGTGTTTAGATCAATTTCATATGACTCATTGTAATGCACCTTGACTTAACATTTTTGCACAGTGAAAAACATATGTTACCTTTGCTGTCATGTAACTGTCCACTGCCAGAGCTTTAATGGAGCCTTATGTTTCTTGCAGGAATATTTGATGTACGGTTTTTTACTGTCCTGATTATTTTCCTTCATATATAATTTAAATAGGGCTGAAAAGAAGGATTCCTCAGTTTTGAGTTCTGAAAGGCAGCTGCATCCTCATCATCATCGTTTTACAATCATTTAAGTCTGCTAAAATTTTGTTTTTTGCTTTTTTTCCTGTTGGTTTGTTTGTATCTAAGCCAGCAGGGAGGAAAGGTTCACTCTTTGTTGCAGGTGTGGATCATAATGCCAACAAGTGGCCATATTATGTTTTGGGTCATGAGTCTGAAACCAAGTGACACTGAAACAAATTCCACATTCACTTCAGTCCAGTATTCTGATAATAAATACTCTAATTTTTAATTTTAAAACTTTGCAAAACTATACCTAATATGGACCATGAAATATATGATCAAGGGAGAAAAAACATTTTTTGACAGGACATGGTTATTTAAATAAAATGCTAGAAGCCTTGATCACATTGTGTAATTGTAACCAAATTTATAACACAAGAATAGTGAAACCATAAGCAATCTTGCATATAAATTAAAGATAAATGATAAACAACAGGTCCCACATATTCTTCATAGGATTTCCAGGACAAAAAATAATATTTACCTTCAGCCAATGGATGTCACAATGTGTATTTTGAATAAAAGCAGCATACTGGCCAACATTACCTTATTACTTTTTATCTACTGTTTTTTAAGTAAAAGTCAGCAAGAAATTGCAGCAAAGCAATGACACTTCTGGAGCTCCCATCACCTGATCATACACAGCAGATGGAGCTAACCAGTTGTCATGGAAATGTGAATGTTCAGTATCATAGTCAGATTTCTTAAACCCCTTATAAATTGATATTGGTATCTACCTCATTAATCCAGTATCATTTGAGCTCTGATTGTGGTACATCTACCTATTCAGATGCTGATTAGTATTTTCTAAATATTGTTTTCTGTCACGAAAATTAATCAATTTGCAGGATTGTTTAGCCTTAGCAGAGGTATACAGTCTTTTATGCAGTGTTTACTGCTCCATTTCAGTGAATTCCCATAAGATCAAACTCCCAATGTGTCAATCAAAAAATGTGGGCAGCACTGTGACATCTCCTTCCTTCGATATTTTTTTTTTTCATTTGGATCAAGTTTGTGTTTCTGTAGGTGGCACTTGTTTTTCCTGCCCAAACATGGTGGCTTCTGCATCTGTTGCTGCTCAGGATAACTACTGTGTTCCTCATTTTATGTTTCTATGACACAAAAAGGGAACAAGGAAGACATTATGGTCTGTACACCAGAATATTTCATTCTTGAAGCATTTGGTAAAGCAAATTTAAAAGCAAGCAGTTACATCATTCAGAGAGAAAGGAACAAAAAAGTACATATGAATAATACCACTGATCATTACATTACAGTCTATTAATGACTGAACACAGCTGTTAATGTTCAAATGGTGGTGCTGCTGATGATGATGCTTTTAAATTGCACTGTACAGTATGCGAGTATCCATTGTTGCTTTTTCTTTCTCTGTCTCTCTCACTCTCCCTGCCGCCTCCACAGTGATGCGTGTTGCATTAACACTAAGGTGAAGAGTGGGAGGTAGAGGGCAAACTGAGAGGGCTACAAGAGGGATGGAGAGAGAGCCAGAGAAGAAAAGAGTGTGTGGGAGACTGAAACATTGATATTTGAGATAGATAGATAGATAGATAGATAGATAGATAGATAGATAGATAGATAGATAGATAGATAGATAGATAGAT
>JAQNCA010000007.1:22467632-22488602 GCA_029783725.1 Acanthurus tractus
AGATAGATAGATAGATAGATAGATAGATAGATAGATAGATAGATAGATAGATAGATAGATAGATAGATAGATATGTTCTCTCTTTATGCTCTCTTTCGTTACCTCATTTCTAAAATGTCTGATGGTGATGATTTCCCTTGGGTAACCTACTCAGGTCAAACTAAATCTAGAGGAGAATGAGAGAAGGAGGAGATAGAATGATAGAATGATATATAGCAGTACAGAGAGATGACAAGTGAGGGATGAGAAAAGAGATAGAGATGGAGAAGGAAAAGGGAAAGGAGAGAAAAGAGAGGCAGCTGGAGAGCAGAAGTTGGTCTCTTTGCAGCTCCAAAGCTCTTAAAGCCCTGAAGCTGTGTGGAGTGGAAATGGGAGGGAGAGAGAGAGATGGAGGAAGAGAAGGATAGAGCAAGAGGTAAAGGGAGGCTGAATTGAGGAGAAGAAAAGCTAGAAAGGAGAGAGAGAGTGAAAGGGAGAGGAGGAGGAGGATTTGCGTTGGTGTGCTGGTTGGCAGAGAGAGCGCTTGTCAAAAAAACCTTCCTCTGACAGAAGGCATGATTCACAGCAGAGAGAGAGGAAGAGGAGAGAGAGAGAAAGGTTTAGAGAGAGGGAGACAAGCACCAGGAAAAGAGAAAAACAGCAGAGATAAAGAGAGAGAGAGAGAGAGAGAGAAACAACGGGGCAGAGATGCCGGTAAGAAAAACAAATGAGGATGCTGATTTGAGGGAGAATGACAAGACATTACCAGGATGGGACTGAGATCGACGGACTGGATTGACTGATGCCTTTTAATGACTGTGACCATGTTGATAAGGTTCTGGCTTTTTCTGTTAATCGAGAGAAAATAGAGCAGGTGGTGGCAGCAATGATGAAAGAGGGAAGGAGAGAGGGAGAGAGGGTGTTCAAGAACGAAGGCACAGTGAATAGATAGAGACAGAGATACAGAGACCATTAATTGTTCTCAACTATCAATGGGCTCCTTTGATGCTGCTTAACTAATTAGTGAGAAGGCTGTGCTTGTACATGTGATTTAGACATTCTGACTCCTTGATATTGCATTCCAGATAAATAATTACATATGGATAGTCAAGAACTTCTGTAGAAAGCTATCTAAGGATGTTTTTTTTATATGTGCATGTCTGTTATTTTCCTTTTTTTTGAGAAAAACAAGTCTGAATAGAGTTTTTGGAAACAGTAAAAGATGATTAACTCTTAACTTTTTTCTTAACTGGTTCAGGTGTGGTGAGAGTTACCATCATTCTGGGGTTCAGTACGATTGCTTGAGGTGGTCAGAATTTTATTTCAGAAGTCTTTGTTGCTGATATAGGTGACTCCTTGTAAGCTAACAGCATATTAAGGACTGTTCTTGTTACCCACGAATTTAGCGGGCTAGCTGCTGTAGATAAATGAGTTTGGTACATTCAATGAAAGAATGTCAACATCAAATTAAAAAAATCTCAATTTCAGACTCTGGCACATTGCAAAATTCTTCATCTGATTTCTGTGATACTGGTGGACAGAACAGCTTTAAAGGAATATTGACGTCATCTTGACTTTATTTTTGGCACCAAATTTGCATGGGGATTTAAGGCTTCTTGGTGCAGGCTGTCGCATTAACATCTTACCAACTTTAAAATGCTTTGCTGAGTTATTTGAGGTTTTTATCTTTTGTTGTTCTTGGCTTTTAACAATTTTTCACCCTTTTGGTGTCAGAACTCTTAATAATGATAATGTAATAATAATGTTTTTTAGACATAACTTCTACAAAAGTGACCAAAGTCAGGATATGTTTTATTATTTAGTTTGTTGCTAACTCTAATCACTCATCCAAAGAAAAAAAGAGTACATATTGAGTTAATTTGACATTTTCATCATTTGTATTCTTAACTGTATAGAGTTTCTCAGCATATTATTCTACCAACGCACTAATTTCTGTTCTCAATTAACACTTTAAAGCTTGTAGATACATGCCAATGTAGACTTGTTAAGTAATTCTTTGTTGAATCAAAATTATGACTTTTGTCTTTACTATATGCCAAATTAATCATAGCACACAGCTCCAAATTGATCAGTTACATTATGACAAGTAATATAGCATTTAATAGGCACGTTTTTTGCTACCTGCTACTTAAATTGGCTATATTATTACATCACTTCCTGCAAACCTTACACAGAACAGTCAGGACAAACCAGCACCTTTTAACCCAATATGTCCTGATCTAGCTTAGCTAAAAACATTAAATCAATCAGCATGTTAATGTGTCTTAAACTATCAGTTCTGTTTTTAACCAATACTTAATTGAAAATAATTGATTTTAAAACAATTAATTGAAAATACCAAAACACTGAACCCATCAGCAGGTTAGCAAACATTCATTACCTAGCCTGCTTGGGACCTGTGGCTACCAATTTTACTTGGTAGTGTGCTGTGGCTGGACAAAGACACAGCAGTACTCTCCAAAAGTACATTTAAGGGTTTTATCTGTTGTTGTTTTGCCTTAAACACTGAAGACTGATGACTGATGTTACTCGCTTTAAGGCTTGGAGCATTAGACAACTTGGGTGGAATTTAGCTTACTGTTTAGCCTGTCCTTGGGAGAAAAATAAATTGAATATTGGAGGTTTTTATGTTTTGTTCTCAAAAGTTTGTATGGTTTGTCACCATTTTGGCAGCTAAGAGTATTTGAGTATGTTTCAATATATTTAATTTTCATGAGGCTATTCAAGTTAGGCTTTCAATATTTATCTTAAAGTTTGAACTGTCTAAGGGAGAAACTACATAGAGTATGTAAAAAAAGTAGCCTACATTTAAGGTTTTAAATGTTGACTTGAGTGGTCTACATCTAAGTATAATCTGGGCCACAGTTTATAACTCTGTGCTCAGCCTGTCTCTTACAGGAAAGCAAACAGGGTATTTATTCATACTCCAGATTTTAAAGTGAGGGCTTTGCTTCCCAATTACAAAATCTGAGTACATTTTGAGAAACCAGTGAAAAAGAAAATAAAAAAAAAAGTCAACTTTCAAAGTCCATCAGGTTCTCCTCTTATCCGCCAGCACAGGGCTTCTCTTTTCAGCATTGTGTGTAACCCACAACTGATAGATGGAGGTCACTGGTTGGTGCTGTTTGATCTGTGAGCATCATTTAACATAAGTGATTCTAACCTTCTAATCAATAGACTGAGGAAATAGTCTACTACTTTTTAGATAGCTGTGGACTACCTCTCCTATCAGTGATTTGATAAGTACTTTGCAGGCCCACATTTCAAGCTTGTAGCACTGGCTTCCTGTTTAAAAAATTTAAGTCTCAAATATGAGATAACTCTGATGACACTATCACCATGAGTTGTTTTCTCTATTTAGAAAGCTCCGTACGAGCCACAGAGGACATTAAACAGCTGTTTTGCAGATGGTGTATTACTTTCTCATGATGAGTACACTGAGGTTCTTGTTTCAAATTGAAAGAGTGCCCTTTAATTTGACATGCAAAGATATCAATAGTTATTAATCAAAATATTAACACTGATATCTAAAAATGCTAATATCTGCTCACTGTAATATTTATGCAAAGACTTTTTTCAAGCTGTCTTCTGTTCAAATCTTTTTTTGTTTGCTTTTTTTTCCCCGCAGAGAGACGACAGTAATCAACAAACACAGCCAGAATGCAAAGAGAAGCTTTAACTGGATTCAATCCTTCATCCACTGTGCTCGGTCTGTCTGTCGCTTTGCCTGACTGACTAATGCTCCACTGGATAAAGACTTAATTGGCTCTGAACAGACAGCCAGAACAATACACATCCCGAATAAATACAAATGCAGTCATGCTGTGAAGAGAGTGGGAGAGAGGATGAGCTAAGAACAGTAACCCTTTGGACATAAAAAATGGACATATTTGTTTTTTTTATTTTCATGTTTTTCTTCAAAATCTCGGAATATTTCTCAAAGTAGGATTCAGTTTTTATTTTCATTTGGATGTTATGTTGTTTGCATCGATTTTATGCCACGGAGACTTAGACAGACTGAATTTTTTACAGCAGTGCCATACTTTGATCGCAAGATTGCCCTGTCTTGTCTTTAAAACAGAAGGATTATAAACTCAGTGTTTTACCAGGGAAAAAAAAGCAAAAAGGTTTATGTTTGTCCATTTTTTTTATTTTGCTGTGGCCCTGTCAAAGCCAGCAGCCATGCATCTTGCACATTCTGAGAACAGTTTTTTTCAGAATTAGTGAAATTTACGAATTCACAATTCACTCTTCAAACTTCACACGTGCCTCCCACCAACCCCTCCCACCATCAGCCATCCGAACAAACATGGGCAAGCCTCTCAGCCGTCCTGGGTGTTTTAGGAAGAGCTCTTGCTGCCTGGAAAAACATGGAGCTGGGGATGGGGGAGTGGGAGGGAGAGCTGGTGGAATGGATGGGGGATACGGAGATGGCTATGTGCCCCAGCGATCCATCTATGATACCATGTGCATCAATCAACAGATTGACAGCCATCACCATCACCCTGGGTCTATACGGCGAGACTGTGGAGGTGAGGGGAGCTTTAGCTACTCTACAAGTGGCTCACTGAGAGTTAGCAGGTCTCCTGCTGACATGTTTGATCCACAGCCCCGTTCTTTGACACCAAACCCTTCATTTGTGCGAAGACTGGATGAAAGAGCCATCTATGATTCATTAAAGCTTGAGGGACAGGATGCTGATGGTGGAGGCTGCCACTCTCCAGGACGATACACCCGATCAGTTTCCCCCTCTGTTTCTTCATTCTCAGCACCAGGAGTGTCCTCTTCTTCATCCAAAAAACATCATCATCACCACCAACATCACCATGGAGACAGCACAAAGAGCAGAGATGGTAGACATTCCTGGAAAGTCTTGACACCACCAAAACACCTGGAGTGTCTGGAGCTTACTACAACTGAAATGATGGACAGAGGAGGTGGATACCTAAACCCAGGGCACTACCCTCCCCCTGGGGGCCAGTCCTCTTCTCTTACTTCCCCCCTCATTTCCCCCTTCTCTGGCTCACCTCTCTCTTCAGGTTACCATACTCCAGTATTTTTCTCTCCTGCCAAACCTCGTCCCAGTCAGACTCAGAGTTTGCGATGTTCCCCTCCCCATGTCATCCAGCCAAGGCATTACTCCCAAACTCAGAGCCTTAGGCTGTCACCACCCCATGAGCTTCGACGATCGCCTTACCGTGCCCCACTGGTCCAACTGTCTGCTCACGACCTCGAGCAGGACCTGAGGGAACGAGGGGGAGGATGGGGCCGGAGTGAGCGAGAAAGAGAGTGGGAAAGGGAGAGAGAAAGGGAGATGGAAAGAGGGTGGGCCCAGCGAGAGTGGGAGAGAGAGAGGGAGAGGGGGAGGCTGGAAAGGGAGAGGGCGAGGGAAAGGGAGAGGAGGGAAACATCTACTTTTGGGACCTTTGGTTATGGTCGACCAGTTCCTCTGCGTTCAGACAGAGACTCAGTGTTTTTAGAGCCGGAACAGGTTCTAGACACAACACCCCTGTTGCTCCCACAGCCCTCACCTTCACCCTCCCCCAATGCTGCCCCCAGAATGGGCACCGGTGCTGTGGGTAGAAACAGAGCTGGATCAAAGGTTGGCCCAGAAGGTGTAGGTGGGAGCATGATTTCTAAATATGACAATGGTAGTGTGGGTTTGGTGTTAATTGACAGCAAAACTGGGTGTGGGCCAAGGTTAGTAAGTGAAGTTGGAGTTGGAAACATGTCAGAGGTTGAAATCAGGACTGGAATACAAGAATTTCATAGAGCAGAAAGCTGGAATAAAAGTGACAATGGATCCAGAGTTAGCATTAAAAATGGGTGTGACACAAGAATGGCCTCTCAGGTGAAAACAAGGCCAGGGGGACGGGATTTGGAAGGAAAAGTGCAGTCTGGGTTGGAGATTGATAATATGGCTCCACATGTTAGCAAAGGGGGACATAGAGGAGGGCCAAGGAATGGGGAAAAAACTGAAAGGGTTGTGGCTAAACCAGAACATGTTGCTGAGGCTGTACCCTCAACTGTGACTGACATTGAGAACATGGTTGAGCCTAGAGATAAAGTTGAGATTGGTACAGAATCTGGTCCAGAGATAGGGCCAGAAACTCATACAGTGGTTGAGGCTAAAGCTAGAGTAAAGCATATGGAGAAGGAGATTGAAACAGAGGCTTTGGGTGTAGCTAAGGAAATTAATGGAAAAGGTTCAGCAGCAGAGTTGAGAGAAGAAGCCAAAGTTGAGAAAGAAGTTAAGACTGTTCCCACATCTGAGCCTGAGGCAACAATAGAAGCTGGGGTTGGTAATGACGCAGGGGCTAAGAGTATCACTAAGACTGAAAATGTCAGTGAAAACCAGAACAGCAAGGAGACAACAGACAAAACTCAGACATCTGAAGATAAAACTGATGATGTTCTTGCAGATCAGACAGACAAAAAGACATTAGAAATTGATTTAATTGAATCTAGTCATGCAGACAAAAGTTCTAGATCCCAGAAATCCAAAACATCCAAGTCCAGGAGCTCCAGGACTCGACCTGGCACAGCCACAGGGCTCCGACCAGGTGTGGTCAGCCCTCGACTGAGCAAGGGGCTTGGGGACCTGGAGTCAACAGGTCCTGCGGAGGGCATCGAGTCCACCTGGCCTCGTCGAATCATTGTCAGAAAAAGGACTGTTCGACAGGGTGGGGCAGTCCACAACCTCCCTATTCTCCCCCCTCTCCCCTCTGTCCTCTCAGCATTGGAGAAAAGGCGGCCACATGCCCACCTCCACTCCCGAATGGGCCACTTCTCTGAGAACCCACTGACAAACATAACCAATTCTATAAGTATTGTAGGACGATGCTCACTTAAAGAGTCTTCCCATGTAGAACCAGGACAGGGGGCCAATTTGGTTGGCAGGGCTTCCCTCAAGGAACAGAACTTGGAACACTGGAGGGTCTCCAGAGAGCAAGAAGAACCCAGGAGATCCATGAGCAAGGAGAAACAAGGAGAGCAAAGTAAGGAGAAGAGTGAGAGGGATTTGAAGAAGGGAAAAGAAGAGAAGAGAGAAAAGGAGAGAAAGGATGGGAAAGACAAAAGGGAGGAGAGAGTTAGTAGGGAGAAAGAGAAGGTTACTGTAAGTGAGGGCCTGGTGGAGGAAACTAAACAAGGAAAATCAGAAAGGAATGAGCAAGAAGATATAAACAGTAAAGAAGATATGAAAAAGGAAAATGATGTGGAAATTAAGTCTGAAAAGGTAGAGAATATTGAAATAAAGATTAAGGATGAAATACCAGAGATACATGGACAAGAACGGGATGATATGGTGGCAAAAGTAAAGACAGAAGAAGGTGAGGTAGAGGGAGGCACATCTGGAGAGGAAGGCGAGATGGAAAGTTGGGATGCTGTTCTTGAGATGGTCACTACATTGTGGGATGATGGCTGGGAGAAAGGGGGAGCGGGAGGTGGAGGTGATACAGATTCCCTCTCAGGCTCCTTAAAACGTTGGCCTCTTCTCCGACCACCAGTTGGCTTTGGGGGCTCCCACCCCCCCTCTTCTGCAGCCTCAGAGCTCAGTCTGACAGAGTTAGAAAGGAGAGCCAGGGAGCTTGACTCTGACCTGGAGCACCTAGACCTGTCTCAGCCCCACAGAGACTCACAGGATTTATATCAAACCATGCTGGAGCCACAGAGGGAACGAGGAGACATGTACCAAACACACCCTGGACCACAGAGAGATAAAGGCGCTCTCCTGACAGGTACATAATGGTTCTTTTTGTATGTTGTTGTGGATACGACTTCTCGACCTTAATAAAACAGCTACGTAGTGTCTACAGTTTTGGAAGCGCTTTGTCATGCAGAATAATTTCCTTATTATGTCATAATGATGTCATCTTGGTTGCCTTCACTTTGGCTTGGAGACTTTAAATATATTACAGAAACATTGCATTACAAACTGGGAGCGTGACAAAGAATGTACTTATAACTCCTTTACACTTAGCATTTAAATGAGTTTTGTAATATAATCACACAGAACTTGACTGTATGAAAGTAAAAGAGTAAGTGTACCCAAGATCCAGTGAGAATAGACTGCCATCAAATCAGCCGCACCATGTCTGGTGGGGGTCGAGGAGGCTTGAAAAATGCAAAAGTCTAAAAACAGTTTTTCTCTCCATATAGAACAATTACACAAGTCCAAAAGATAAAAACCAGCCTATTAGCAGGTACCAATGGTCACCGTATCAGTGTTCATCTGCACGGCTGATCACAAGTGCATGTCTCTACTGGAAAAAAACAGTGGCAGTCGTCTGCATTTGTAAGTTTGACACTCAAATCTATAATCATGCTGCTTTTGCAGCTACCAAACATGAACAGTGGAGACAGAAAGGGGATGATAGCAGATATAGCAGAGCATGAGTGAGCTCAAGCCGCTCTGCTTTACTGACTGCCTTACTGTGTCTTGTTCTCAGGTGTCATATGCAAGAAGAGACTTTCCAGTGATCATGGCAACAGTAATTGTCCCAAAATACAGTCCGTAATTATATTACAATACTTGTTATTACTTTCATGGCATCTGAAGGTAGCGATGCCCTGAACGAGTAGTATATGGTGGATCTTAAATGCAATAATAAATGAATAAATAAATAAAGTAAAATCAGTTTATGCAAAAACAACTGCCGAGAGGTAAAGAGAATACTGACAAAGTGGTCAAAATTTTTACTGATCTCCAGCTAATTATGATCAACTGCAAACTTGATGGGCATGTCTGATGTTTTCTTCAGCATTATTAGCATAACATTTATGAGTGAGACCTTCACAATGGCCAGGCAGTGGTTTCAAGTGATGCACAATTTATTGGTAGCTGCAGTCCATACTTTTTTGAAATTACCCCCCAGCTTCATTTGTGAAGGTTGCACGCAGTGTCCCTTCCCGAGAGTCTTAACATTCTCCTCTGCTTTCATCTTTCAGAGAAGAAGATGTGGACAGAGTGATTTGATCTTAATCAGATCTCAGTGTGGACACTGTCGACAAATATTTATTCTCACTGTACATGTAATCAAGCCAAAATCAGATCTATAGACAACCCTAGACATAAAACACACTTTGATGCAAACCGTAAAAGAAGTTGTTGCATCGTGGAAACAGTGCAGAGTGTTTGGAGGTTGATCCATAATTTTAGGAGTTGCTCTGTGTTTTTTGCAGCTGTCTAAAAGTTCGATAAGGATGTTTGCTTTATTTTTTTTTTCATTTACAAATTCACCAAAATAACAGGTTAGTACCAGCAAAGTGCAGCTGTTCTTTGTCCTGAACTGTCGTATTAATCGCTCGCCAGGCAGAGACTTTGTTTTCCAGTATTTTCTCTTCATTAGTGTCAGGACAGTGCTGAAATGTGATTTTAGAAGGTAACAATGAGGCAGGTAATGGAAAACCTTTTACAGAATCACCCATAGCAGAATTTTTGAAACTCAGCAAAATACTACTTAACTACTGACCAACAAACAAACAAACATACAACAAATAAACAAACATACAACAACAAAAAAACTCAATTACTTTAAACAAGTCACTCCACAGATGTGCTCGACTTCAAAAATAGTCCAAATTTCAGCACATTGTTTGTCATCAGCAATGTCTAGTTTCTGTTTTGTCCTGCCTTTCCTGGTTCTTTAAAAGGCCAAGTTTTAAAATTATTTTTATCTTATATTTCAGCGTTTCTGTCTCCCTACAATCATAGTTCATTGTAGTTATGAGCAATGTTTTATACAGAGATCACAAAAGATAAAATCTTGGTCTAATAAAGACTTGGTCTAATATACCCACATAACTTTCATAAAGTTGAGTGGGTATAATTAAAATTTTCAGTAACATCTTGGACCTCTCAGATAGTTCATGGATCTAAAATTGGATCTAAAAACGGATCTAAAAATTGGTTATAAATAAACAACTGAAATCTATCTGTGAGAGGCCATTACCAGTTGAAGTTGTTTCACTCAAATGTTTGTGGTGAGGTTTGCTAACAGGTACCAAATAAGCATAACACAGTTCAGTTGTAAACTATGTGCAGGGTGTATAGAAAGTAGAGTTTGGATGTTTGGCATTCAAGCTCTGACCTCCTCACTTCACTGAAGGAAACAGAAGCTTGGACCAGCACAGTAGGGAGCAGGGATGCGAGTGACAGTCTTTCTCCCACAGAAAGACAGACTAAGGCTCTGATCAGACCGAGGTTGCACAACTTAAGACTCACTGCACTGCTGTCTCTGTTCAAGTCAAGTTTTATTGTTGCTTAGCAACCACCATATTACTTGTCTTTAGCCCGAGCATTATTTTGCCATGAAGTAAACTTACATCTGTGCATTTATTAAATACATTTGTGTGACTGAAAAAACACATTGAAGCATTTTCTGGTCAATTGGACTTACAAATGTGGCTCCCAAAATAAGCTGAAGAAACCATCAAAGAAAGTTACAGAGTAGACAAGGATAAAGATGCATAAGCTGTGCACAAAATACTTACAACTCAGTGAGGACAAATGAAAAAAGACACCATTCACCACAAATACAACATTCTGTGGAATTTGATCTTTAGACCCTATAAGTCAATGTTAGGGTGAAGGTGGAAATTTCAAATGCTGAATAAGTAATACCATTTAATAAATATCAGTGTTTTAGAGCTGGTTTAAATTGAGGCTTGTCTCCTTGTCTCTACACATTAACATGAAAAAGCATTCGTTGGCTCAAATATGTGCTGACCAAGATATTTTCACAGAAACCTATTGTGTGTGTCTGTCACTTTTTTATTCCTGCAGAAAGGTCTCAGCTCGAAACATGAACAAATGTTACAACATCCACTGGACTATGGCAGACACTTATCCACTGACTGTGATCAGATATCAAAAGGCTTGACCTGTTGGGGAATGAGCAGTGTCATGTATTGATGGCATCTCATGTTTAATTTCCAGGAGTGGGGTGCAGATCCCAGGTCAGTTTGGAGCTCAGTGCTATGGCCTCACCAGCTACAGACACAGACAGATCTTCTGTTGACTGGTCAACCAAATCTACTGGGACTTCCACTGTTGGCACAAGGTAATACCAAGAAAATGCTATTATGAGCACTGTCTTTAAATTTCTCCTCACATTGGCAAACATCCTGGATGACTGAAGATTCTGTACAATGCATAAACATGCACAAGCCTTCTGAGTCATGCTATCTGACTACTTAATTTTTTTCTTTGGCTGCTAAAGTTACTGTTATTTATATGGATCATGGCACATGTAGCATTTTATCTTTCTGAGAATTTCAAAGATGGCGCAAACAACAAGGTACAATTTTTGAAAGTCATTTTTTCTCTTTTATTTCCTCATTTTCTTTTCTTTTCAGCTTTTTAATGCAAACTCACAGAGCAATGGAGTATATCAGCCCCTGTTTTGTTCAGCTTGATTTGCTGTTGTGTATTGTGCAGTGCGATGTCAATATTTCTTGCAGTTTAAAATTGCTCATGCTTGGACTCTCCATGTGAGTAAACGCACTTTAAATGTACAAAACTTCTTGAGAGTGATCCATGAGTGATATGAACAAACAAAATGGCAGTGGCCCCGCAAATGAAGGAGGTGTATTCAATCAGTCAAGTTCCTAAAGCTGTTATTACAGCTTATTAAATTCCTTCAGTCTCCTGCAGGGTTATGAAATGCAGTGCTTTTGTTTAAGTTTTAATAAAGTTGACGTCCCTCCTTAACAATTCAAATGCTGCTTTGTTTATAATGCGATTTATATGTAGATGTGGATGATTTGGTGGTAGATTATATTTGGCAGAGAAACATTTGTTAAAATGGACTATCAGATACATGGTGTTCATCTCACATTGATAAAAGAGCAGAGTGTCTCCCTATGGGACTGAACAGGCACATTGAATGTATGTGAGTAATACAGTGTTAATGAGCTGCTATAGAAAAGAATGGACCTGAACCGAAGTTGTTTATTTCCAGACACACACTGAAATCATGGTCTTGTTTGATTTTGAAAGGCACTAAAAGAAAAGGCTTCCATCGTCATTCTGGTATACATATCAACTGAACTTATGATTGCTCCAGACTGCTTTTGGCTTAAGTCTTATTTGCTGATATTCCATTACGGACTGTGTAATTCTATGTAATGAACAGGTTCTTAAAGGGTGTAGACTTAACTGGTTGAAATGGCTCACAACATTAGCAACTCTTGGCTTTTACACGCAAAAAATTTAATGCAGTTAAGAATAGAACAGAATACAATACAATACAATACAATACAATACAATACAATATAATACAATACAATACAATATTTTATTATTTTTCTCAAAGCATTTCAGCTGTGTACTTTTTCCTCTATAAACGATATGTAACACCTTACATTCGTTGGTTCTGGACTTATAAAATGACTCATATGCAGCACATCACACATGTCAGAATGAACTGAATCAACTATATAAAAATGCCCTTTCCTGAATCAAGCTTTCAAAGATCATCATAACAACTTGCCATCAATATATGTGTTTTTCTTGGCTAATAAATGAAGACATAAATCAATCTATGCCATGGCCTCCATCAAATTAGAGAGCTAATATATTCATAATGAAGTGTCCATTGGCCATGACAACTATGAAAGCATTTGAATTGGAGTCATAAAAAATGAGTGCTCTGTTGAGCTTAGAGATAATAAAAAATCAATGGCCTTGATCTGAAAAAGTAGGTTATGACAAATTTGATGGCATCTGTGGTAACCATTCGAGGAGAGAGAGAGAGAGAGAGAGAGAGAGAGAGAGAGTATTAGAAGTTACGGGACAAAAGTTTGCAGACACATGGGGATTAGCAATAATTTGGCTGCCTTGTCTTATTTTTCTAGCTCCAATAAGGAGGACAGCTCTCCAGACTCCAACCTTACATTGGAGTCTGACTCCAGTGGCGTCTTCCTTTCCTTGTCCAATCAGAGTCAGGAGGAGGCAGGCTCTGACAGTGATCAGCCAATCAGTGGCTCTGACCTCGGAAGCAGCAGTACATCACTGGAGAAAGATGGGGACGATGGAGGGTTAAAGGAATGGGGAAGAGAGGAAAGCACAGAGCTACAATGGTGCTATCCATCTCTCCTCAACACATCTGTACAGGAAGACATTGAGAGAGATGGTGAAAGAGAGGAAGAGGGTCATGGAAAGAATGTGGAAGATGAAGAGACAGAGCAAGAGGAAAATGACCGAAGAGCTGACAAGATTAAGACCCAACTTGACCATGCAGACATTGAAGACTCCATGACTCTAAATGCCCCACAAAGTGAAGATAAACCACCCAGGAGAAAAGTCACCATCATGGGATGCGACACCCCTCTTCCCCTGTCTCCCTCAAAGCAACCAATCAGACACCCTCTAGATCCTAACCAAAAGCCAATCAGAAGCTCAGGGCTGGACTGTGGTGACTTAGATCCCTTCGTTCAATCGGACAGCTTTGTTTACCTTGCTGTATCTGCGAGACCTGCCTCCAAGGGTGAAGTCAGCACAGTAACAGAAGCTCCCGCCCATGATACAAGACAAGAAAGTGTAAAGCAACATCTGGATAGCATGAAAGCACACTTGGACCAGTCAAATACAGGTCGCAATGTCAACCCAACTCAACTAATCCCACAGAAACCAGAGGAGGGAGACTTTCTGTGCACCGACAGCTTTGTCTACCTGGCTGCTCCAGCATGCCTTCTACTGGGCCCTGCAGGAACTACAACCTATAGTGGCAGGTATGTGCACTTTTTGCAACTGTAATTTGGTGTGGGGGCAAAAATATATAACTCTGAATATGACTGACACTTATGCTAATATAGCTATAGATCCATCCATCCATCCATGCATCCATTTGGCATCAATCCAATTCGCACTTCTTATCCTGGTCTGGGTTACAGTGGCAGAGCAAGATAGTCCAGACATCTTTCTCTCTAACTATGTCCCTCAGCTCATTCTGAGTAATACCAGGAATGTCCCAGCTCAGATGAGATCCCTTCAGTCTGTTCTGGCTCTTTCACAGTGCGTTCTTCCAGCTGGCTCTACCTGAACTACGTCCACAGGGGGGATGTCAAGGACACATCCTAATCAGATGCCTTTTGGGCATAACTTTTGGGCTCTTTTCAACACAATGGACCAGCACTGAAATTCTTTCACGGTGTCTTGACACTTCACTTTATCTCTAAGAGAGCTTCATACCCCACATGTCTAGTTTTTGGTTTTGTTTGGTTATCACCCAAATCTCATAACCATAGGTAACAGTTTGATTGTTGTCTTCAAGCTTATCTCTCTCTTTACCATGACAGTCCAGTACAGCATCCCCATTATTGCTGATTTAAACAAGAAAAGGTAGCTCTCTCTTTACAATATTATAACTCCTACCTTTAGGAAACTCCTACCTGGTCTGAGCTGGTTTGATTTGTGGGCAGAGGGTTATTAATCCTATAGGTGGTTGAAACCATTACCCTGTTGGTGGACACTGGCTTGTTGAGGGGCCCATAAACTGAGGGGAAACTTTTGAGTTTGTGTGGAGCAAGGTACCTCTGAAACAAAACATAGGGTGTCGATAATGTTCAGGGAGGCTTTGAAGAACTGGCAGACATCTCAGGAAGAGCAGATAAGGCTTAGCCAAGACTTTTATGAACAGGAGGGAAACTGCTGACTAAGTTTGAGGGAACTACCGAAGTCTAAAAAAATATTTTGAGGCGCTCTAAAAGTTTAAAAATAGAATGTTTTTTAGTTTAACACACTGTAATGTCCTGTTAGGCCTCTCTATTGGATTTACATTTCCAGATATACAGATACAGATACAGATACAGATATGCTTTGATTTATAACCCTTCCTTTTCATTTCATTTCCATTACAAACTCATTGTAGCACTAACTCTGTGTGTAAAATTGAGTGCTGTTGATAAAATTTTATCATTTCCAATAAAAGTATAAAGAATACTTGCATCAGAGGTCAGATTTATGCAATGTCTTTGAAGGTAGCTCTATTTAAATATATACAATGCTGGTGAAATATTTTGATTTTTCTTTTTAAGATTCTTGATAAGCTTTAAATTCAAGTGACAAACTTTGGTCACTGCAATTCAATATTTAACTAGTACAATATTTCAGATCCTGTCTGTTGTGTCATTTCAGGGAATCAGACTCTGAGAGTTCAGGATCTGGCCCTGTTGATGTGTCAGTACTTGGTTGTGGCTCAGTGGCAGGGGACAGTGACTGGGACTCAGACCTGTCTGACTCCGATCCCAGTCGCTCTTCCAGAACGTCTGCTGCTGGTAATAAATCTGCTGGCGTAGCAAGGCCAAAGCGGCTGCCTACTGAATTAGGCTGGGACTTGTTTGGAGAAACCACCGAACCTGAAGTGCTGAGTGAGCTCTTCAGGGAACAGGACAGAAGCAACAATGGCAGAGGAAGAAAGGTTACCACCAGCATGTCAATGACACAGGCCATTCCCATGGCAACTCAGCCTGTCACCGTGCCAACGAGGCAGGCGACAATGGTAGAGCAGTCAACAACGAAAAAGGTGACATGGCAGTTTAAACCAGCCCAGAGATCAGTCTGCACAGGAAGCAGAAAGGAAAAAGACAGGGAAGTGACATCATCATCATTGGCAAGGTTCTCAGAACTGGGAGGAGGCGAGACCCATAGACCCTCCCCTTCATCTTCATCATCTTCATCATCGTCACCATCTTCGTCCTCTTCTGGTTGATTTTGTGAAGGAAATATATTTTGTTTGATTTGGAGGAGCATCCATCGTCCAAAACGAGTTGGTTGCTGAAAGGTAATAGATCCTCATATTATTCTGTAGAAACTGTTTGCTGTAACAACTACTGCTTGTTTGCCTGTCAGTTTTGAATCTTGCATCTAGCTGCTGCCATTGCCTTCTTATTACCTTACAAAGGCTGCATAAAAGACTAATTTACTGTTGACATTTTCATAGACTAGCTCATACAGTGTCATTTTATATAATCAGTTTAAATTTGAGGCAGTGTGAGCCTCAGGCTAAAAAAAACCTTCAGATTTAGATTACATGGAATTATGGCCACTGATTGGACACTTTTTTATTCCATTGAATGTACATGACAAGACAATTTCAAGGAAGGTCTTTCATAAAACTGAATCTACATATCAGATATCTTCATAATTTGGTTTGATCACCTATACTTAAATCTAATTCCAATGTTCGAATTCAATCCATAACACATAAAACACTTACAGTCGAAGAAAATAATTTGTGTTAAACATTCTTTTATCAGTTTATAAAGGTCTAACAATGTGAATGTGTCTCAGGCCATATGTGATATTACACTTAGTTCCGCATATGATGCCTCACTTTAACACCTACTCCTACCTACTTCATAAATGTACTTTAAAAACTGACTTTTAAAAACTGTCTGAGATCAGACTTTACAGTGTACAATGTATTTTATAATCACACCCAACTTTGAAGCGTATTTAACAGTGTGTCAATAATATATTTTAAAGATTGAGATAATTATAGAGCAAAATATATATGTGATGAATGTGCAAAGCAACAAATAATGGAAGGATTTATTAATATCATTTAATTTACATGTTTTATTTATCTATTAGATTTAAAATTGTGAATGTAATAATTGAGCAATATGCTTACAGATTCATGCTATATTCTATGTTTCATATGTGGAAAGTGTTGCCTGAGTGATGTGTATAATAATGGCTTAGTTTTTAATTATTTATATAGCAAAATACTAATTGTAAATTAGAAATGTCTTTCACTCATTTAGAGGTTGTTTGTGTAAGATTTTTTTAAACATCAAGTTATCATCAGGTAGCTTGGTTTAACTGCCATAAGCAATGAGACTTTGGCTTAGATGGTTAAGAGCCTTTGTCTCATATCAGTGTTATTTTTAGTGCTTTTCTCAAAAGACCTCATCCTTTATGATCTCCTTTGCATTCTGTTTCTGTGACACCTTTGACTTAACCAAGGAGGATAAATATGTTTAAGACCACTGTTTGGTGGACATTTTCAGCTTTGTTTGTGCTGAAAGTGAAGCAGTTCAGATGATCTCCCTCCAAATCCAAGTTGGTGACAAACAATGTAAAATGCAGTGTGAGGCTGGCAGAGCTGCTAATTCAATTCAATTCAATTCAGTTTTATTTATATAGCGTCAATTCACAACAAGGTTGTCTCAAGACACTTTACATGTAGAGCATGTCAAGATCACATCATCATTCCAGCAGTGGTCTTGATGTTGAGTGATTGCACCAATGTCTCCAAGTGAATGTGGTTTCATTTACTGTTACAAATGACACATCTGGCACCTTTAAATGACAGCAAAGTGCTATCAGATTTGTTATCCTGTTGCAAATGTTACTGAGGGAAGGTGGCAGGTTAATACATAATTGTCAGTTACACAGTAACACTTTTTGTTACAATATGAGGTGATTATGAAAGACTGTGTGGGAGGTTATGGCCTGACAGACAGATCGCCTCCTAAGAAGGTTTAGTTGTGCTGTTTTACACTTGTACTTCAATTTTAAATTGGACAGTGAGAACAACTGCTTGATTTTTTGACAACTTTTTTGTCAGCTTTGAGTGTCTGTGTGTGTGTGTGGAGGGGGCTGTCTGTGTGTGAGTGTTTGTTGTTGGTAGTGAAAGTGATAGGATCAGACTTTTGAGCATGAATGTACATAGGAATGCTGGTGCCATATTTTTTGATTGAGATTGAAGCGGTATGATGGCTTCTTTGTTGGAGTTAAAACCTGTTGCCTTGTACTTTTACTGACATTAGTAAAGTGAAACGCTCCGCCAGTCCTTATTTTAGATCATGATGCTTTGTGTAACCAACAGGATTTTGTAAAGCCCTTAAAGCACCTGTCAGGTTCAGTGAAAGTTTTATTTCAGGTCCTTGTAAGCACAGATTTACAGGCATCCACCGAGGAATTAAGCGTTTCAGTCTGTATTTTTTTAAAGCCACTGAATTTTTAGAATGTCTGAACAAGTGAATGATTGACAAAGGTTTAAAATGACCACAGTGTCTGGCTTCCTCTAATTTCCTTATAATGCTATCTTGCATGACTGGACTTTCCTCAAGGTGGTGAAAAAAATACCACTTGACCCTGACTTTTTGTGTCAGCTTTTAGTATTTAATTAAAAACAAATGCTATTAATAGAAACACCATGGGGTGTGTTGAACTTTGTGATATTTCCATTGCAATCATAGAAATTACAGCTTGAAGGTACTTGAAAAATTAAATCAATTGTCCATCAGTCGTTCCAATGTAATTGCATCATTAATTTGATTACTCAGCTGCAAAAGAAATGGATTACATTACACATTACGTTCCTTTCTGCAAAGCTACATCAAACAACTGCAAAATGTGTAGAGTAGTTAGGGATGTTTATTCAGAATTACCATGCATATACATGTATTTTTCACTCATGCATACGTATGTGACCATTCATTTACTCTACTGAGAACCACACACACACAAGTGAAACGAATTACAAACAAAACTGAAAGAATACCAGACAATAAACGAAAAATGTTACACTTAAATACAAAACAGAAGAGCCCTCATGAAAATTACTGGAATACTTGCACACATGAAAGTAAAGAGTTCCCTTATATGCAGTTAAAATATTGTAGTGGTATCGTAAAAATCTTTTACGTATGCTATTAAAAAGCTAGTTGTTATGAGAGCTCTTCAGTTGTGTATGGGTGAAGGATTTTGCCAGTATCTGGCAGGGTTTTCCTTACAAAATGAAAATGAGTTTTGTTTCATATGTGTGGCAAAGAAAAATAAAAAGTGTAAACATGATAACTCTGAATAATGTCCCTTAGAGTCCCTTCCACCAAACCTCCCATACTCTGCATTGCAGCATTTGTATTTTGCTTGTGTAAGATAAAAAAGACTTTGTGGTTTAATGTGAGCAGGTCTACAATGTAGAGCTGCAACTCTCTATTTAGTCCCACATTAACTTTGAAATTTATACTCCCTCCAACTTTACCTAAAACTATGTGATTTCTGAATGTAGTTTAAATCCAGGTTTACTGTTAGCAGGACAGCTAAGAGCACATAACTTGTAATAAGACAACTTTGCAATAGCCAGGAATCTTTTTTTTTTTTTTTGGTGTTAGGATTTAGAAGGTGTTTGTGTCTACACCCACCAAGTCCATCCGCCAAGCTAGATCACTGCGGACCAGAGAGACCAAACTGACTGAACCCATCATTTGTGACTTCTGAGTCAGCGATGAGGGTTAAAAATACACAGGAGTCATTTGGAGCTCAGCTTTCCAAAAGAAACTTTAGATTCCCAGACAGCCTCATTTTGAAAGTCAAGATGAGCTTTAGTAAAGCTTGACTTTAGGTACCACTTTTTTCTTTTGAAATGTATGCTTTCCTGTAATTTAGGTCCATTACATAAATATTAGGCTAAAAGCAAATGATTTTTTTCCGTGAATAATCATATTAAGTTAGATACAAAGCTCTTCAATTCAGCTATTGCATTACATCTGTGGAGGTGCACTTAATGCACCTATACCAACGTATATGTGTGGTTCAAAAGCAACGAGCACAGTGAACAGTGAATTACATTCCTGTTTCTCTTCAGTACCATGTATGAATCCCATCTGAGTCTGAACTGCATGAGTACAGTACCCACACACCCACCGTTCACTCAAAAATGTAACTCCCAAGAAGCAACAGTGTAAAAAAGGACAGAAAAAAACTTTTTTGAAACTCCCATTGATTCCCCTTGAAGTCTAAAATGTCCTTATACTTTTGTGCAATTTTAATCACAATCTCACTCTCTTTCTCCCCGCTGCTGTTCTGCAGAAACACTGGCTACAAATTCATCAAAGCGAGCTGACAGTTTTTAAATTTCTCCCTTTCCTTCACACACCATGCAGAATCATTAGTTAATCTGGCATTTCAGATTTACACAAATAATCTAACATATTTAAAATTCAATGTGCTGGATAACTTAGCGATTTCATTTTATGGTCATAAAAAATAGACTCAAGCTCTTCAGCTAAGCCTGACTAATTACTCTTATTACCTTCCATGTATAATACATTTATTTAATTTATTCATTTAATCAAAAAAAATTTGTTGGCATCAAAAACTGTGAATTAAATGTTTTTTCTTGGTTTTGCATTGGAGTAGCTTCACTGATGTTGACACCATCATGCCAAAGGCCTTAAAGATCTGAAAGACCAGAAAGATCTGAAGTAAAGCTTGCAGCAGCTAAGCATTGTAATGATAACTAGATAACCTCATCTTTGATGTTTAGAAATTTATTTGCTTTATATACTCACCAGTTCTTTTTCTAGGGGAGGAAGCTTTTATGTTTTTTTGTTTTTGTTTCTGTTCTTCAGTGAAATACAGAAAAACTAGCACCGATTTCATGAAATTTGTGGAAGGATGTAACATGGGACTTGAAACATGAGATGAAATCACATATATTTCTTTTATTACATCAACAATACAAGTCAGGGCATTTAGCCTTGTCAGAATAAATGCCACTCCCAGAGGGATTTCTTCCCTGAATACTTCCTATATAGACATCTGATGTCTTTTGCAGTTTAAATACCCCCCTTTAGTGTAGATCTTCATGCGATCATGATGCTGCCTGCTAATGAAGCTGCTACGACAACCCTCCCATTGATGTTGTGTATTCAAATGGTCAGGGGGAAGAAGAGCGTCACTGTCTCATTTTATTCAATTCTTTCATCCAAATACTTTTCACCTGTCCAGGAGAAAAATTCACAGCTTCTGATGATTGTTTCACTGACTTCATGTCCCGCCCACTCTACCAAGTAAATTTGCATGCACGGAAACAGACGAGCTTACAGAAAGACTATAAGCCTTGATCAATTGATGTAGATAAGGTTGTTAAGATCAATATATATATATATATATATATATACATACAGCAGGATATTTGTGTGTTTTGAACAGCTGTTTCTGCATATAAAGCA